>JACCGJ010008300.1:0-21477 GCA_013407085.1 Atriophallophorus winterbourni | reverse complement strand
CCAAGCCCAAGAAAAATGGCAACCCCGCCCCCATTTGTTTCACTAGGTCTATCGCATCTGACTACAGAATATCTGTTACTTATCATCTCGGGGATAGAATCAGTTTCTGATAGCCAGGTTTCCGACAGTGCTATTGCATGTGGCCGGAGCTCATATGCCAGGATAGAAAGTTCGGACCACTTATTTCGGATACTACATGAATTTCCATATAGCACTGTGGCGACGGGACCCAGAAAAACATTTTGACTCAATCCTGCTTGTTCCTCGGGCGTAGTACCCGAGGAGACAGCACGTTTTTTGGCGTGCTATTTTGGATGGATGAATAAACCTCAACCTCTTGAAGTACCGTTGTATTCTGAAGGTTACTACCCATCAGCTGCGGAATTGCGGGTAAGTACGATGAACGCGACTTCATGCCCAAAGAACCCTCCGTAGTTTCTCATCTGATACTGCCATAATCTTTTTTTCCCGAAAGACATGCAAATCTGCCAACTCGGCATTTCAATGCACAGACACTTTTCTTTGTAATCCGTGGTTGTCGTCGGCCAACAACGTTGTTTACCTTTGGTGATTCTGTCCCCAGCTATTAATACCTGCTAGGAATTTATCACGATCGTGCTGTAGATAATTCAACTAAGAGAGGCCTTGGACTTATGCCCGTCGCACCTTTGGTGCCCTTCCACACTCCTACACGATGAACGCGCCTTATCGCTGTGTCTGGACGCATTTCAACATTTCGGAGCAGATTTCTTATGCACGTCCGATCCAGGGATCTACGTGCTTTAGCCTCGCGTATGTAGGGTTCATCCTGATTTAGCACCAGGACATTACGAGATTTATCTCGAATCCCTAGACGCGCTGATTTGATCATTTCAATGTCCCTGGAGACTTTCTCTAGGTTAGAAACGACAGCAGCAAGTAGGTTTGAATGGGAGAAAGGGAGCCCCCTGGTATTCAAAATCTTTTTTGATTTAGCCTTACTTCGTCCTTTACGGTGCTTTGAAGGCGATCCCTCTGCCGTGATAGTATCAGCTACAGCTTGAATCGACTCCCTATCCACTATATTGCTGTTTCGAGGCTTTTTGGAACGAGATTTTTTTCTCGTAATAACAATCGAATCTGCCTTCACTGACGGAATAGCTTCTTTGGTGCTATCGCGTGGCTTTTTAGGACGAGAAGTTTTAGTCCCCGTAAGATTCGAATTGTTGGTCCTCGTTGTGCTCTCCCTCACAACTTCAGCATAAGATTTTTTTCGGTTAGGTTGGTTTGGAGTGACAGGTTGCCGGGGAGAAGCGATTTTGGGTTTTTCTGAAAATGCCTTTTTCGCGGCCCATTGGCACTCGCTGCACATCCATTGAAGCCAACGCTGCGCTACATACACCTTATAATGCTCGGGATGTATTCCCGAACATTTCGGATGAGCCCATCGCTTGCAAGTATGGCACTCAATACCCTTAGCTACCTTTCGGTGACATGAATTCTTCACGCAACTAGCATTAATCATTGTATAATCAATAATGGAATAATGAGCCAGAAAATAATTTCAGAGAGCGTAATAGAGAGCACGTCAAATTTGAACGTACCCCGAGCTCGCCGTTTCGCTTCAGTTCAAGTTCAAGTTGCACAGGCTGAAGGTGCTAAAAAGTCAATCACGCACACAATTTCTTCGCGGTATGCGGTTGAGCACCCAGCACTTCGATATCGAGTATACAGTTCGTACTTTTCACACGTTCTTGCTTCCGAATAACTGGAAAGTAAGGTAGGGGTTCTCTTCACCAGCACGGTGAGAGGTCAGCTATTCAGGAAACAATGCAATAATATGCGTGAACAATGTGTGGTGTATGAAATCACTAGCCTAGTTGAGGTAAAGTGAAACACAGTCATAGACTGAATGTGGGCTAATTTACTGTCAGGTTGTCCAGGCCTAGACAGATATGATAAAAATGTAAAAATACGTTTTTTTGTTTTTTTATAAAGTTTTTTTATTAGACAATATGCGGAAATATGATAGACCATTTAACGTCTAATTCCCTTTTAAAGCTCAACACATTTGGGAGGCTTACTATACAATCTGGGAGCTTGTTCCAGAATTTGACCACACGGTTGCTGAAAAAGTGCTCACGTGCCAGCAACCTGGGCCTACTCTTAAGAAGTTTCATGGAATTACCCCTTGTAGCTGCTTTAGGTGCAAGTTTAAGGATTTCAGTAATATTATCACCCGTAAGACCCTTTAGAATCTTGAAGGCTTCTATTAGGTCACCTCGCAGCCGCCGTCTCTTTAGTGAGAACATACCGAGGTCCTTGAATCTAGCCTCATAAGTTTTACCTGCCTGACCCTCAACAATCCTAGTCGCAAGGCGCTGGACCCTTTCGAGACATGCTATATCCTTTTTCAAGTACGCTGCCCAGGATTGAACGCAGTACTCCAAGTGAGGCCGCACGAATACTTTGTATAAGGGAATGAAGATTGAAGGTTTTCGGCAAGATAACGTTGAGCGAAGTCTGAACAATTCTCTGCGAGCCTTGTTTGCAGCTTCGGCACATTGAGTAGCCCATTTAAAATCGCCTGTTATAGTAATGCCAAGATCCTTCACTTTCTGAGCAGCCGCTATTCTGATAGTTCCTTCACCAACTTCTAGTTGGGTTGTCGCTAAATCAGTCGTCAGAAGACAGCTCTTCCCCAGGTTTAGTGGTAAGTCCCAGGTTTTTGTCCACTCGATTACTTTTTCTAAATCAGAGATAAGCGTATCTCTACTGTCGGTTCCTAGGATCTTAACATCATCAGCAAACAGGAAGCAGCGTGAACTCAAGCACGCTGCCAGGTCGTTTATAAAAATAAGAAAAAGTAATGGACCAAGCACCGAGCCTTGAGGCACTCCACTGAGAATCAGTGATTCCTGCGAGCACTCCCCTGCAATTCTAACATAGTTAGTGCGATTAGTTAAGAAGCAGTCTATTCATCGATGTAGGTCACCTGTGACGCCACACATAATTAGTTTGTGCAGAAGGTACCTATGGTTCACCGAGTCAAATGCCTTTTGAAAATCAAGATAGCAGACTTCGACTACTCTCCCTTCATCGAGGCGCAATGTCACTTCGTCCAGAAAGCTTAGAAGATTGGTTAGGCAGGACCTTCCTTTCCAGAATCCGTGCTGGGCATCGGATAGTAAGGAATTGGCTACCAAATGTTTACATACCTGGGGCCGAATGATTTTTTCCAAGCACTTGCAAAGAATGCTTGTCAGGCTTACTGGCCTGTAGTTGCGTACATCCGAAATGGGACCCTTTTTGTATATGGCTATTACCGCCGCGATTGAAGAATAGCCGGACGTATACCGTCGGGGCCAGCTGACTTAGTTTTGTCCAGCTGCGACAGATCTGCGGTGACCATTTCCTGATTAACCTCCACCGAGCTAAAGGGAGGTGCTCTGCACTCGTGAGTTTCTAGACAGTTACCTGAATCGCGCCGACAAACACTGCAGAAGAATGAATGCAACGCATCGGCTTTTTCCGGTGCAGTCAAAGCCGTATTGCCATCGTCCAGCACTAACGTACCTATTTCTTCTCTTAATGATCGCTTGGACTAAACATAGCCATAAAAAGCTTTCAAGTTAATCTTTGCTTTTTTGGCAAGTCGGGATTCGAAGTCCCTTTAAGCTTTCCTTTGCAGCGCAACAGCTGAATTTCTGGTCTGTATGTACTGCAGTCTAGATCTGTGAGTTCCACAGAATTTGTACGCCCTCCAGCTACGGTCACGACATCTAATAGCCTTGCGAATAGACGCGCTCCACCAGGGTGGTTTTCCTCGCTTTCTCACTGGTTGTAGAGGAGCAAAATCATCCTGTAGTTGTAAAAGGTGCCCTTTTATAATATTCCACCTGATTTCTACACTAGATTCTAATTCGTCTGGTTCCCAACTTAGATTCATTGCTTTAGTTTGTAGTTGGACGATGTCCATTCGACCAAAGTTACGGGACATCTTTACTTGAGGACTAGGAGGCACTAAAGTCCAGTCAAGAAGAATTACAGCGTGGTCGCTCTTGCCTAGTGGCGAAAGGTATTTGATTCCATAAATATCTCTTTCATGAGACGATAGAACCAAATCTAAAGTTGACGGAGTATGTCCTGTCCTAAACCTTGTATGTTCCCTGACATGTTGATAAAAGCCCCGACATGAAACCTTTCTAGATATTGCGACTCAACTGACCCTGGTGAAGAAATTTCAGTACGCCAATCAATGCCCGGGAGATTGAAGTCTCCGACAATTAGTAATGCGTTGCATTGCCCTTTTAGTACTTCCAATGTGTCCATCAGTAATTGGTCGTCTAATGATGAAGTAGTCGGGCTTCTATAAGCACATGCAAGTGCCAGTCTTCTCCTAGCGACAGTAAGAAATACCGATGTTAGTTGGATTGAGTGAGAAGCGATCTTTATCGATGTCTCACTGTGGGGGAGATCTTCGTTTATCATAATTGCCACTCCTCCTCCCGTAGCACCAGTATCCCTATCCTGACGATAGATGGCATACTTAGTTGATACAAATGACGGAACATGATCATCTGGTTTTTAACCATGATTCGGATATGGCAATTATGTCGACCTGGTTTTTCAGTGCAGCAAGCTGCAGCTCACCCCATTTATTACGTATACTGCAAGCATTTGTGTACAGTACACGGGTATTTCTATTCTGCGCACATTTTAAACTAACTTTACTCGGGGTGGGAGCACCGTCGCTGATACCCCGTTTTTTGAAACCGGAGATGTTGATAAGTGGCTAGACTGCCCTTGCGAACGAGTTTGCACCGGCCTAATGGCAGTTGTACATAGATTTTCCTCGTTCAGAAGCTTACTGAAAAGCGAGTTTTTCATGCGCTCGTATTCTACTGGCGGGCCATTTTGGAGTACATCTTCAATGACTACTACCGCTGATGACTTAAACATTTTATAGTGGCTAAGGTTGATCCCTTTTGTGGGAGTTTTCAAGCCAGTCATGGGCGCTTTTGAACGCTTTCCATGAAAATGTGGTTGAGGCCCCTTATCCTGGTCAACTTTGAAACGCCCATTTGTGTAGCCCATTTGTTGCACAGGACAGTAAGTGGCAAACGAGCCAATCGAGCGTCCAGAATTTCTTTCAGTGGAAAGCTGCAGAGAAGCAACCACCACTGCCAAAGCCTGTATTCTTATTGCGGTTCGGATATCCTCGACGATCGCGATGCCAAGGGATTATCCGGGTTGTATTTAGGAAGCACCACGTAATGAATGATGCTGGAAAGATAAGAATACATTTCTTCTCACCAGTACGGTGAGAGGTCAGCTAAAGAAGAGTTTTGTATTAAACAAACAGAACTTTAGCATTTACTTACTTACTAAACAACGCTAAGAATGGTGAACAACCTAATCTTGCATAAAAATTAGGGGGAGAATTCAGGAAAAAGCTTACCCCAGATGCGGTCCAAACCCTGATTAATACTTGCGACAGAACTGCAGGATATAAGTTTTTCTGGAAGCCGGTTCCAGAAGTTTACTACCCTGAGGCTGAAAAAGTTTTTCCTGGAGTCTAGTCTACATCGCTCCTTAGCAAGTTTGAGTGAATGGCCCCAGGTGCCCAGCTCAGGACTTAAGGCAAAGAAGTCGGTCATGATAACGCCACTTAACCCCTTCAAGATCTTAAAGGTTTCAATTAAGTCACCTCTCAAACGACGGCGCGTAAGTGAAAAAAGATCTAGGGACTTTAGGCGTGCAGCGTAAGGTTTCCCTCGCTGACCCTCAATCATGCGAGTTGCGAGACGCTGTACGCTTTCGAGTTGAACGATATCCTTCTTGTAATAAGGGCACCACGCCTGGACACAATATTCTAAATGCGGCCGAACTAATGCCTTGTAAAGGGGCAGGAATACCTCGGGTCTTCTGCTGGATAACACGGATCTCAGCCGAAAGAGAACTTTGCGAGCACGTTGAGCTGCAGCGGCGCATTGGTCCTCTCATTTGAAGTCCGTCCTAACCAGTACTCCTAAATCCTTAACACGCTGTGTGGCGCTAACAGTGAGAGAATTGCCCGACACCTGAACTGTAATCTTATCAACCAGTGCTGACAAGAGTTGGCTCTTATTAAGGTTAAGTGGGAGGTCCCACTGATGTGACCAGTTTATGACCCTTTCAAGGTCGTGCATCAAGGTATCTTCGTCCGTTGATCCGATGAATTTAACATCATCCGCAAAAATGAAGCATGGGCACTTCAATGCAGAGGACAAGTCATCGATGAAAATCAGGAATAGAAGAGGACCAAGTACCGAACCTTGGGGTACACCACTGATCACGTCGGTTTCATTCGACAGCGTAGATCCTACCCTAACTCGGAATGTCCTACCTGTTTGGAAGGCCTTTATTCAAGCAAGTAGACTACCCCGAATGCCTTTTGCTGCTAGCTTAATCTCTGAAAGGCGGTGGTTTACGGAATCAAAAGCCTTGCTGGAGTCTAGGTAGACGGCTTCGACAGGCTTCCCTTCATCCATCCTTTTAGTGGCAGTATTGAGAAAACTAAGAAGGTTTGTCAGGCAGGATCTATCCTCAAGAATTCCATGCTGAGTTACACTCAGTAGAGAATGCCGACAAAGACGCTGACAGATTTTGTCACGCAGCAGTTTTTCCATTAATTTCGAGACGATGCTAGTCAGGCTGACAGGTCTATAGTTACCAACAGTTGAGCTGCAACAACCCTTGTGTATTGGCACGATTATAGCTTCTTTCCACTCACTAGGAACCACTCCCATGTTCAAGCATGAATTGAAGAGCTTGCATAAGGTTTCTGTAAGCACTGGGGCAAGATTCTTTAGCATAATCGAGTGGATACCGTCTGGTCCCTCAGCTTTGTTGACGCGAACATGGATAAGTGCTTCATACACCTCGGATTCCATGAAGGACAACTCATCTAGTGCAGGAGCGCCAGGTAGTAGATTAAACGAGCTAGACGGAGCAATTGAAGAATTATCACGTCTCTGAACACCACTGAAGAACCTAGAGAAGGCACTCGCCTTAGACAGGTCTGTATCGGCTAATTTTCCGTCCTCCAGATTTAAATCTCCAATGTTTTCCATGGTTTTTCCTTTCGATTGAGCGTAGCTATAAAATCTTTTGGGATTGGACTTAGCATCCCTAGCTAAGGATAACTCAATCTCCTGTTTGAGCAAACGCTGTATTTCAACACAAGCGTTCCGAGCAGTTTTGTATCGGACCCAAGAACCAGAAGTGAGAGATAGCTTATATAGCCGCCATAAACAATCTCGTTTATGGGTAGACCGACGAACTCGAAGAGTCCACCAGGGCGGCCTATGATGCTTTTTCACGACTTGCAGCGGAGCGTGCTTGTCTTGTAACTCCTTAAGATACTTACAAATTCTATCTCAGTTTTCACTTACATTAAAATCGTTAGAGAACTGAAAGAAAGATTTTGAAGTCTGTAGAAGAAAATCCCAGTCTACAAGCCTAAAATTTCGTCTAGGGCAAGCAGTAGGTTTGTGAAACCGCAGTACCGCTTCGAAGCTTATCATTACGTGATCGCTTTTGCCGAGCGGTGGTAGGTATTTTAAAAATCTAACGGCTTAGGGCTGGGACGACAATACTAGGTCGAGAGTGGATGGAGTACATCCATTACGAAACCTCGTAGAATCACTCACATGCTGATGCAGCGCATGATCATGGAGCCATTCGAGAAACATTTCAGGTTGCTTGGTGACTAAACCTACAGGGACGGCCCAATTTATGTCTGGGGGGTTGAAATCAACTAAGATGTGTACGCTGGGAGCTGATTGAAACAACCTGTCGAGCGTCTCAATCAGCTGTGTAATCTCCTGCTGGGCTGGACTGGGTGTGACGTAGACACAAGCAATTGTGAGGGCTGACTTGTAGCAAGTCAGGATACTTGTAACAACTTGGACGTTTTCACTGGTTAAGGATATACCCGTTCATGTATTGTGCAAGCCATACTCTAGGAGGAGTGCAACGCCACCGCCTCTCCTGTCGCCAGGCCTATCGCATCTAATGACGAGATACTGCTCGCTGATGTTTATTGGCACATCGTCAAGCGCGGACAGCCAGATCTCAGAAAGCGCTATAACCAGGGGGTGCAACTCAGCCACATGAAGAGAGAGGTCAGCCCACTTATTCCTTATGCTGCACACTTTAGCGTACAGCACTGGGGCGCTGGTTTTGCGTGCTTCTGAAACTAACCCTGCTTGGCCATCGGTCGAAGCACCCGAGGGAGGTGCACTTTTTTTGGCGTGCTACTTAAAGCAGGAGTATCTGGTTCAACAACCTCTTGCATGGATGTTACGGACCGTTGACTGAGGATTGAGGCCACCTCTATCGAAGAGCAACAACTAGAGAAATTTTCTTGGCTCCCATCTTCATTTTCGATAAACGCGTCAACGTCGTCTAATCCGGACAGCAAGAATCGTAGCGATGAGCTTTTCGGTAAGATCGTAACGGATTCACTAGCGCTACGGTTTTCATCAGGCTTACGGATAGCAGATGTCCTTAAAGCGAGGTTTCTCCTATTTGGAGCGGAAGGGTTTTATCTAATATGAGATGGAGGGTTGTCTGGCTTAACTTGAAGCTTTCTAGAGTTGTTGTGGCGATGTATTCAGCCCTAGACAATAACGCATCCCGATCCGCCTGGTATTTGAATTCTACCAGTATTGGCCTAGGGCGGTTATCCATCTTCCATCTCCCTACACGGTGAACTCGCACCGTGGGAGTAGAAGGCTTCAGACCTACCATCCGGATAAGATCGCTGATACATCTGCGATC
Source organism: Atriophallophorus winterbourni (assembly GCA_013407085.1). Classification (NCBI taxonomy): domain Eukaryota; kingdom Metazoa; phylum Platyhelminthes; class Trematoda; order Plagiorchiida; family Microphallidae; genus Atriophallophorus; species Atriophallophorus winterbourni. The sequence goes on along the minus strand of JACCGJ010008300.1, from coordinate 12,672 downwards.
AAAATCTCTTCGACTTTTTGATTCCCTAATAAAAGGCTCCGCTCGGTTAAAAACTAGAACATTTCGGGTTCTAGTTTTTGAAGAATAATAAGAATTTCCGTTCAGTGACAAAAATTGCTTACGCAAACCGTTTAATTCCTGGATAATTTTATCCAGCTCGGGTGAGCCAGCAACATTTCCATGTTGCTTCCGTTGAGTATGGGCTTTACCGTGCTTGGTACGTTTTTTCGGAGTTTTGGCTACGTTTACCACCTTCGGAGAGGAAGCTTTCTTTGAAGGAATAGGTAACTGGATAGCTACGACTACATTATCAGGGGATGCCATTTTTCCGCCTTCTTGTTAGCACGCTTTCTTGAAGTCTTGGCTCTTTTTACCACCTGTAACGAGATTGAGTGACAGATACTTCCAAACGAATGAGAAGATAACGCCTGATAGAAAGGCTTTAATCAACTAGAGAACACAAGTATGAGCTATAACAAAAAGAAAAAGGTTAGATGTGTAATACGGTAAATGAGCGTGTGTACACAAAAAAATGAATGTCAAAACAACACGACATTTACTTCGACCGGGAAGACCGAGTGATATAACGGGTACAGATTTAGACCTCACGGGATCGAAGATTGTAGGGTCTAACCCTTTGTTGTTGTGAAACAAGGTGTTCTACATTTGGTTGAAGTGTAGTGGTTGGTCCAGAAATGTCTGAAGTGGTAGACTGTATGTCAGGTGTACAAAGGGTATCTGGAGTCGTTTCTGTTGGGTCAGGTGGGTCAGTGTTCAATGGGTTTGGCGACTGATTCATTGGAGCCAGTTGACGGAGAGACACAGTCTCCTCGCGACCATCTGGCAAGCGGATATGGGCATACTGAGGATTACTCTCCAGAAGCTCCACCTCTTCCACCAGGGGGTCATACTTGGAGGAACGAACGTTTCTGCGATAAAGGACTGGTCCTGGCATCAACAACCAGTTAGGAAGACTCGTACCGACGGGAGACTTGCGATTATGTTTAAACATGCGCTCGTGAGGCGTCTCATTTGTAGCAGTGCACAAGAGAGACCGCATGGCGTGTAATGCTTCGGGAAGAACAAGTTCCCACTGCTCTGTCGTCAAACCCCTATCTCGCAAGCATAATGAAACAGTTTTCCATAAGGTACCGTTCAGACGTTCCACCTGCCCATTACCTTGCGGGTTATAACTGGTGGTCCTACTCGTAGCAACTCCTCGAGAATGAAGAAAAGATTTAATGTCACTCGACATGAAGGATGACCCTTGATCTGAGTGTACGTATCCGGGCATACCAAAAATGGAAAAAAGTTCGGTGAGTCGGGAAATGACAGTAGAGCTGGTCATGTCAGGACATGGGAAAGCGAAGGGGAATCGAGAAAATTCGTCAATTACTGTAAGTAAATATCGATTCCGAGTAGATGAAGGAATAGGCCCTTTAAAATCGATACTGAGACGTTCAAAAGGATGTGTTGCTTTAATGAGTGGCTCATTGTAAGGACCGAAAAATTTTGGCTTCAACTAATAACATACAAGGCACTGCCGAATGACAGATTTGACGTCATCAAGAGAGAACGGAAGATTTTTAGATCGGGTGAAATGAAATAAACGTGTGATACCCGGGTGGCACAGTGAGTCATGAATGGACTTTAATTGAGGAAGCGAATGTACACTGGCACAAAATCCACTAGACAAGGCATCAGCTACGGTATTATCAGGTATGGTATGGTATGGTATGAAAGCACATGCCTGATCCAGGCAAGGTGCCGCACAGTCGGAGACTGCACGTGGGCTAAGATACTGTCAGGTTGCCCAGGCCTAGACAGATATGAGGGGGAAAATAGAAATAGAAATGGTAGTGAGACTCCAGCGTATTTCAGCATGCAGCTCACTACTGTTGGCCAATCAATTTTGCACGATGTTAGCCGCACAGCACATAAATGCTGCACGATTGCACATCCGTATTATCGGGACCCAGTCGATACACCACGTCATAGGAAAACTGAGAGAGTTCTATACGCCAACGTTGGATTTTGTCGTTTTCGATTTTACTGGCGATTTGCGTATCAAACATAAACAAAACGGAGCGTTGATCAGTGATTAGTCTAAAATGAGACCCAATAAGATAGTGTCTCCATTTTCGAATTGCTTCAATGATCGCGCAAGCTTCCTTCTCGATCGCGGGATGATTACGCTCACTTGGAGAGAGTGTGCGAGAGAAAAAAGCAACCGGACGTTCGTTTTGGTTGAGAGTAGCAGCTATTGCTACATCGCATGCATCTGTTTCGACAACGAGAGGTACGTCACGATCAACCGTGAAAAGAGATGCTTGCACTAATTTAGATTTCAGGGATGTGTAAGCGTTCAAAGCTTTCCCGGACAGTGGGAAGATTTTATTGTGAACCAAAGGATAGATTTTGTCGCAGAACTGGGAGAACCATTGGGAATAATAAGAGAACATCCCGATTATTCTTTGTTGTGCTTTGGCATCACAGGGTGGAGGCAGCTTGAGTAAGGCATCAAAGCGTTCAAGGTCTGGTTTCACATTTCCAGCGGATACCTGATAACCGAGAAGTTTAACACGCTCTACGGAAAAGGTACATTTGTTGCGATTCAAAGTAAGCCCATATTTATCCACTGCTTGCATAAATTTGCTTAAGTTTACATCATGATCATGCTTATCTTTCCCACAGACGGTTATGTTATCGACGTAGACATACGTTCCTCGCAGAGATTCCTTGCGTATTAACTCATCGATGGCCCGCTGGAAGCATGCAACTCCGTTGGTTACGCCAAATGGAATACGCCGGAATTGGTAGAGGTTACCACATGCTTCAAATGCAGTGTACCGGCGCTCATTCTCCTTTACAGGAATTTGGTGATATGCGCTCTGCAAGTCTAAGGTGCTAAAAACACCAAACTGTGAAATCTTTTGGATCGTGTCATCGATTCGAGGCAGGGGGTAGGCGTCTAGATATGTGAATCGGTTGATAGTTTGGCTATAGTCAATGACCAAACGTTTCTTCGTTCATTTGTTGTGACCAACACCTGGGCGCGCCAAGGCGACTGGGAAGATTCGATTATTCCCTCATTTAGTAGCTTGGCAACTTCAGCTCGAATGAAAATCTCGTCGTTATGACTGTATCTTCTGGACTTGGGGCATATCGGACGACATGATGGGTCCAGATGAGGGAAAAGTGAAACAGGAGTTAATGTAGTAACGGATAAACTACACAAAGAAAATGGGGCTTGGATTCCTTCGAATGGTATTTCAACTGCTCGATGGCGCTGAAGAAAATCATGTCCAAGCAACACATCGGCACATAGATCAGGAAGGATAGAAAGTTTCACACTGTTGTAACGAGTACTTTTGTGGACGAGGGATACAAAACAATGACCTTTCGTATTGCTTATCATCGACGTAGAAACCAACACAATTTGGTTTTTCGATTCCAGGATAGGCCAACCGTTTAGACAGACGATACTTTCGGAGATGTAACTTTCAGAACTACCCGTGTCAACCAGCGCATGTAAAGCTATACCGTTGACGACAACTCCGGTAATTGCTTTATTAAGACTGGCCGGCGCAGCAGCGTTGATAATCATGGAGGTCAGAAAAGGAATTACCGATGCAGTGTGTTTTGCCTTCTTTGTAGAACGGCATACTTTTTGGAAATGACCTTTCTTGCCACATGATTTGCACTCCGCATCCCTAGCGGGGCAAAATATGCAACGTGAAATCCGTCATTGGGCCAAACACTGTGTAGCTTGCCAACGCAGCAAAATACACCGACATACCCGTTCCCCTTTCAGCACATTCCCTGTACCCGACGGTCGATTCAGGCATATCCACCTGGATATCGTTGGTCCTTCACCTGTTTCCCGAACTTATAGCTATATCTCGACATGCGTCGATAGATACACTCGCTGGCCTATAGCAGTCCCAATTTGTGATACCTCCACAGCTACAATCGCACGAACATTCGTCGATTCATGGATATCCATTTTTGGTGTACCCGCTACCATTACCACCGACAAAGGATCGCAATTCACAAGCGCTTTGTTCCGTGAACTAAGCCATTTACTAGGATGTGATCATTTGCTTACTACTGCATATCATCCTGCAGCCAATGGTCTAGTCGAACGTTTTCATTGTCAATTGAAAGCTGCCATTACCGCTTGTTCTGGCACAGAGTGGTCTGAATGTCTTCCTATCATACTTCTCGGTATCAGAAACACCGTTAAAGAAGACATCGGTTGTTGCCCCTCAGCATTAATATTTGCTACAACACTGAGACTGTCTGGCGAGATGATACTGGATGCCCGCACTACTGATGAAATCGACACAGGATCTTACTGCTCGAGACTCAGGCAACACTTCCAGTCTATGAAACCCGTACCCACACGCGTTCCCGCCTACCCATCATTCATCCACAACGACCTCAAAACTTGCCCCCATGTCTTCGTTTGAGTTGATGCTGTCAGAAAGCCATTACAAACTTCGTACAAAGGACCATTTAAAGTAATCGAGCGCAAACCCAAATATTTCGTTTTGATACGCGACAGCGTTAAGGACACAGTAAGCATAGATCGCTTAAAACCTGCATACATCGAGGAAAAACCATCGAAAGCAGCTACCCCTTCGACTCCACCTACACAACATATGAAGACCAATGACGATACATCCAATCGACCCTCATCCATTCTGTCCACCCCTTCATCACGTCAGACAAGTAACGGTCGTAGCGTGAGGTTCCCTTCAAGATTGTTCGAGTATATACCATGAACAGTATATCGAGAGTTCATCCACGGACTCACACTCTATTCGGAGAGTTCTGTAGCGATTTATACATACTTATGTTTCTATCATTTTTATCCATTACTTACTTACTTACTTTACTTTTGTGCGGCTGGCTCCACGGGTGGATTAGCCGGCTTCATTGATGTCTCGGATCGCACCAGCCCACGCACGTCGATCGGAGGCGAGATCGTTGCAGATCGTGATCCAGTCTCGTTCCCACCTGCGAACTCCGTAGACGGTACGCAGACCCAGGGTGTCTACATCCTCTTTCATAGTTGACAGCCAGGTTTCCACTTGACCACCTTGCCGCCGACGCCAGGTGCGAACGGGTTTGGGGCCGAGGACGAGTTTTGGAAGTGCTGTGTCGGTCTTTCGAAGGACGTGGCCAAACCATTGCAACCTTCGCCGTTGTATGTGAGCGGAAAGTGGAGATAGTCCGCTGCAACGCTCTCGTACGGCTGCGTTAGATACTCGGTCAGCATATCGGATCTATCGATCTATCGATTTCTCATCACTCTAAGATTGTATGTATGTATGTATGAATGCACAAGCCTGATCCAGGCAAAGTGCCGTACAGTCAGAGACTGCATGTGGGCTAAGATACTGTCAGGTTGCCCATGTCTAGACAGATATGAGGGGGAAATAGAAATGGTAGTGAGACTCCAGCGTGTTTCAGCATGCAGCTCACTACCGGTGGCCAATCAAATTACCACGGTGTTAGCCACACAGCACAGAAGTACTGCATGATTGCACATCCGTTAAATGAGTTGTTGTTTCTCATTTTTGGTATCGCATTCTTTAAATACTCATTAATTAACAATATACTTTTGTCCGCGCGTTTCCTGATTCTGCTATTGCTCGTGGTGCTGCACCGCTGGCTGTTCGTGAATCGAGACGGTTAACGGCAAGATTAACGTGTCACCGCATTTTCGAGCTTTGCGAATTATTCGTCCCTGATTGACGTGACACGAGTTTTGAAGTTGAATTAATTTGTATGTGTGGATAATTGCACCGGACACTAAATCTTCACTTCCCGTGAGTTCGTCCCTTCGTCCTGCATTCATTGTAACATTTCCTGTTATACCTTTGTAACGTTCTTTATACGATCCGAATTAAGTAGAGAAGGAAGACGGGTTTGAGTGGAGTAAGCAACGCTTTACTATTCTAAGAATGAACGTACAATAGCTGAAATGCAAACAAGATGTGTTAGTCAACGGTATATAGAAAGTATACAACAAACAATCACGACATTCACCCGGGCTTTGAAATAGAAGACAATCTTTCGTGCTGGATGAGGTCAACACAGAAAAATCAAGCTTCTCGAGTTCTCAAATTGTAAGGACGGATGCGTTGTTGTTGTTCCAAAATTTGAGGGTAACACAGAGAGTCAATTTCGGTGGGGGTACACATAATGGGTCATCTAGATCAGGATTGGCATTATTGGCGGATAAGCACCGTAGGGAAATCCTGCAGCCATCGCATTCGCAATATCTGGGTAGAACATATTTCCTTGATCGTAAGGATAGCGAGAACCTTCATATGGAGGCGAATACCTTCCTCCTCGTCTTGGTGAAGCGTAGCGACGCGATGGACCACGAGCGACTGAACGTGAACCACGAAAGCTTGAACCTTTGCCAGAACGATCCATCCTTGCAAATTCTACACGCACTCGCGAGCCGCATAAGTTAAGCCCGTCTAACGCTCGTACTGCTTTTTCCGCGTCTGTCGATTTTACATATTGCGCAAATGCAAAACCGGGAGGGTTTCGAGCAATCCATACGTCATCAACGTCGCCGTATTTTGAAAGCTCATGCATGAGATCATCTTTTGTGACGGTATCCAGCAAACCGCCAATGTAAACTTTCTTCACCCTAGAAGGGTTCGATGACGCCATCTTTTGTAATTGTTTAATTTTAGTGGCGATAAAAACTTCATCATCTGGGGTATGATGTCGAGACTTTGTAGCGATCGGTTTACAGTCAGGTGCGAGATTTGAAAACAAGGCGGATGATGTCAGTTGAGCCGCTGTCACTCCGCATAGAGCGAGCGTACCTTGGGTGCCACCAAACGAAATTTCAATTTTGTCATGCAGGCCCAAAAAATCATGTCCGAGAAGGACATCGGTACAAAGACCAGGGAGCACTGATATTCTGAAGCGGTTGTATGATATACCGTTGTACTGGATATCAACGTAACAAAAACCACATGTCTCACATGAGAGTGACGTAGAAGCCATGGCAACCGAAACTTTATCAGGATGTACGATCTAGCCATTTGCTTTTACAGCTGATTGTGATATATAACTGGAAGAACTTCCGGTGTCAAATAGGGCATGGAGGCAGACTTTGTTAACAGTTATTAACGCGGATGCGCGAGACAAGTAGACCAATGACGGTGTTGAAATTGTTGTAGAAAGTAAAGGACTGAATGTACAGTTTGAGATTTGTGTAGATTGTTTCGATCTGCATACACGTTGAAAATGACCCCGTTTGCCGCAAAGATTACAAATAGCTTCGCGCGCCGGACATTTAGAACGAGGATGTTTTGTCCGACTACAGAAATAGCAACTTTGAGTAGACAGTGCTGAAAAATTAACCTCCTTATCGCAAGCATCAGATCGTGGTGATAACTTAGATACACTTTCAGAATGATTCGGAGCAGTTGAGCATGAAAACGACTGATTGTTTCCATATGATTGTGACTGCTTGTGTGCCAGTTCAAGCGATCTTGCGAGTTGATGTGTTTCGTCCAAGGAAAGATCGTTATGAGCCAAGAGTTTTTCGCGGATAGAATGGGACAAAATCCCGTTTATTATGGCGTCACGAACACATTCATTGTGATATTCAGCCGCAGTGACTGCTTTGAATTCGCAGTCTTTAGCTAAAGACTTTAGCTTTTGAACAAACTGGTCAACGTCTTGTCCATTTTCTTGTTTACATGTTTGCAAGAGGTATCGTGCATAGATAATATTACTAGGACGAACATATATTTGGCGTAGAGTATTGACTGCAGAGTGATAATCCTTGCAGTCCGCGACATAGTCATAAACCAATGGATCCAAAAAATGTATGAGAGTTTCCAATTTATCGAGCTTGTCAGAATCCACTGAATTGAGGTACGTGTTAAAAGTCCGGAACCAGTGATTCCAGCGTTTAGTGGCGTCTGGAGAGTTTGGATCAGCATCGAAAAATCTTGGACGCAGAGTTGATTCCATTGTATTCTTAGAATAGTAAATTGTAACGTTCTTTATACGATCCGAATTAAGTAGAAAAGGAAGACGGGTTTGAGTGGAGTAAGCAACGCTTTACTATTCTAAGAATGAGCGTACAATAGCTGAAATGCAAACAAGATGTGTTAGTCAACGGTATATAGAAAGTATACAACAAACAATCATGACAACCTTGCACATATGCACTACAACTCACAGATAATGCCGAACGGTTTATACAATTCTGTGAACAATCTCGATTATTCATTGGCAGCACTTCCTTTCGCCATAAAAATGTCTATGTGTCACATGGTGCTCGCCGGATGGAAGCCAATCTTCGGCTAAAAAATCTCGTCCTAGTGCATACGTAACCATTATGCAATCCGAAATACCTCCACGTGGTGCCAGCTTGGTGGGCTCGGTTCTCCGAGCTCAGCGAAAGGTTCGGCGGTGGTGTCTGAGGGTGTGATGGGTTTTCGCCCTGCAAGCGTTCTCCCTATACAAAGACACAAAAATCCAATGATGACATCACGACATCAATAGTCACTGCCCCTTGTCCTATTTAAGGACATTGTATGGTGCACAGGCGAAAATTGCAATCACCAACCTATCAACGGGGGTATCGGGCTCCAAACTGGAAATTTCCCATAAAAGGCTTATAAACCGCTTCGTCGGTCACCGGCCACCGATAGGTGCTAATATCTCTCGCTCCACTGCCCTTGTGGGTAAACCACGCCGCTAAAGGCCCTCGGGGTGGGACCCCCCTTGTGTTTGATTATAGGTTAGAATCCGATTGTAAGAATATCAAAAAACGAAGGCCCGAGAACTAGGCTTTAATCTTCTAGAAACCGAGGTATGCAATCTGGAATATAGAACGGTAATACTAAGGTGCGAAATAGCTTACAGTTAGTAATAGAAAACAGGAACGGTAAAATATCATCACATTCTCCCTCGCCGAAAAAAAAAACGCGTAAAATAGTTTCACTCATTCAGGTTTCACACTTAGCGATTACGAAGACAATATGGTCTTGTTCGCTGCTGCTTGATAAATAAATCTTCAGATTATCTGCATTTTCCGGTTTGGTACTTTGATGCTCAGAAACTTCCGGTAAAGCTTCATTTTGTGAACTGCTATCAGGATATTCAACTGGATCTGCGGCTGGTGCAAGATGACGCAGTGAAACAGTTTCTTCTCGACCATCTGGAAATCGTATGTGAGCATATTCGGGATTGCTCTCAACCAGGTCAACCTCTTCGACCAGAGAGTCATATTTAGATGACCCTGTATTTCTTCGAAGTAGTACACGGCCTGGAGCTAATAGCCACTGAGGTAAAGAGCTGCCGGTTACGGACCTGCGAAGGTGAAGGAACATTCTTTCATGGGGCGTAACGTTGGTGGCTGTACACAGAATTGAACGAATAGAATGTAGCGCGTCCGGTAGCACCGACTCCCATTGATCAATTTTTAAGTTTCGAGAACGTAAGCACAATGAGACTGTTTTCCATAGAGTAGCATTCAGTCTCTCTACTTGCCCATTACCGCGTGGGTTATAGCTTGTGGTTCTACTAGTGGCCACTCCATGTTCGTGTGGGAATGTTTTTAACTCCGCAGACATAAATGAAGCACCTCTATCTGAATGAATGAAGGAGGGTAGACCAAATATTGAAGACAGATCAATAAGGCGCTGTATGATCGTGGAAGCTTTCATATCCGGACAAGGAAATGCGAAAGGAAAACGGGAATATTCATCGATCACGGTCAGAATGTAACTGTAACGTGTTGATGAAGGAATCGGTCCTTTAAAATCGAGACTCAAACGTTCTAACGGTTGGGTGGCTTTTATTAAGTGATTAACATCCGGTTTATGAAACTTGGGCTTGAGCTCACGACAAGCAGAGCACTGGTGAATGATTGTCTTCACATCATCAATGGAATACGGTAGATTTTTGGACCGAACAAAATGGAAAAAACGGGTCACGCCTGGATGACACATGTCTTCATGTACGATTTTCAAATCAAGTAACGAATGACTTGATGAACAGTAAGCTCTCGAGAGCGCATCTGCAGCTTGATTCTGGGTTCCGGGTCGATAGATTACATCATAAGAGAATTGAGATAGCTCAATGCGCCAGCGTTGAACTTTGTCGTTTTTTATTTTTCCACCGAGCTTCGAATCATACATAAAATCAACGGATCGCTGATCGGTTATCAATTTAAAATGCGTCCCCAGTAGATAATACCGCCATTTTCTAATTGCTTCTATGATAGCGTATGCCTCTTTTTCTACAGCAGAATGTCTTCGTTCACTAGAACTTAGTGTTCTAGAAAAGAATGCTACTGGACGGCCATTTTGGTTCAGTGTTGCAGAGATAGCGATATCAGATGCATCAGTTTCGACCACCAAAGGCACGTTTCGGTCTACGGTCATTACTGCAGCTTCCATTAATTCTGCCTTGAGAGCTTCATAGCTGCGTAAGAGATTTTTAGACAACGGAAACTCCGTTTTGTGGATGAGGGGAATTTTATCGGAGAATTTCGAAAACCACTGAGAATAGTACGCAAACATACCAATTACCCGTTGCTGTGACTTCAGATCCGTATGCGGAGGAAGGAGAATTAATGGTTTAAAGCGATCCGGATCAGGTTTGATCTTCCCGAATGAAACGTTATATCCTAATAAACAAATCTCATTCGCAGCAAAAATGCACTTCTTGTCGTTGAGTGTCAATCCTTACTGTTTTGCAATGTGTAAGAATTTATCCAAGTTGCGATTATGCTCGGCTATATCTTTTCCACAAACCGTGATATTGTCAACATAAACATATGTTCCATCGAGATTTTCTTTGCGAATTAATTCATCGATAGCGCGCTGGAAACAAGCTACACCATTAGTCACACCGAATGGTATTCTGCAAAATTGATACAGATTATTACAAGCCTCAAATGCAGTGAATTTTTTCTCGTCTTCTCTGATAGGGATTTGATGATACGCGCTTTCTAGATCAAGTGTACTGTATACTTCATAGCGGGATAACTTTTCAATGATGGCATCTATACGAGGCAGGGGGTACGCATCAAGTTCAGTGAAACGATTGATGGTTTGACTGTAATCAATCACCATACGCTTCTTTTGACGTTCATTCGTGGTTACGAGCACCTGGGCACGCCAAGGAGACTTGGATGGTTCAATTATACCGTCAGTAACTAATCTGTTTACTTCAGATTTGATAAACGATTCGTCAGCTTGGCTAAACCGCCGTGATTTAATTCGTATTGGTTGGCATGCAGGCGATAATTGCGCGAATAACGTAGGCGCGGGCAGACTAGATGTCGTGAGACCACATACAGAGAAGGTAGGGCGATCGCCCTGGAACGAGAGTTGAACGCTTTCGTGATGTTTTAAAAAGTAATGTCCGAGAAGGATATCAGTGCACAAGTGTGGGAGTACGGAAAGCTTAACATCGTTATATACTGTTCCGTTATGCGACAAAGAAACAACACAATGTCCCTTGGTATGGCTTCGTAATTGTGTAGAAGCTGAAATGATTTCGCTATGTGACTGATATGTAGGAAATTTATGCCTCTGAACAATGGATTCGCATACAAAACTTTCTGAACTTCCAGTATCGATCAATGCATCTAACTTCACACCGTTCACAATGACTTTAGTGATTGCATTTGAAAGACAAGCTGGAACAGCAGCGGTGATGACAGAGGATGCTACAAATGGTGATGCAGATGCAACATGTTCATCATATTTGGAAGAACGGCATACCGATCGAAAATGTCCCATTTTTCCACATGCCTTGCAGACTGCATCACGATCAGGACACTTGTGACGAGGATGTCTATCATAACCACAAAAGTAGCAAAGGCCTTGGAGCTTCCGGTTGATGCTGGCCAACGTTTTATTTGGGACTGAATCTATCGGTATGTTTTGGTGGCTATGCATTTCTGTTTGCACAGTGTTACAAGGAATTTTCTGGATGGGTGATGTATAAGAATGTGATTGCTTCTGCGCCATGTCTAGAGACTTGGCTTGGTCAAAAGCAGTTTGGATGTCTAGAAATTTATTTTCAAGCAAGCGTTGTCGGATAGAATTCGAAGACATTCCCGTAATGAAAGCATCACGTACGGCTTCGTCTTGATACTCGACAGCAGTTACAGATTTGAAGTTACAATCCCGTGAGAGCGAGCGGAGTCGCTGCAAAAACTGATCGAGGCTTTCGCTGGAAACTTGCTTACACGTAGCTAGTAGATGTCGAGCAAAAACTTCGTTCTTCGATTGTACGTAGGTTGACTGCAAAGTAGAAATAGCTGATTCATAGGAAGTGCATTGAAACACGAGTTTATACACAGACGGGGAAAGGAAATGGATGAGTGTCTTTAATTTATCTGGCTTATGTGAGTCTATAACATCAAGAAAGTTTGTGAATGTATAGAACCAATGTTCCCACGAGTCTGCAGCATCAGATGCATTTGGGGCGGTTTCAAAGCGTTCAGGACGAAGTAATCGATCCATTTCTAGAAGATTAAATTGTTGTGATTATGAATGTTAGATCCGATTGTAAGAATATCAAAAGACGAAGGCCCGAGAACTAGGCTTTAATCTTCTAGAAACCGAGGTATGCAATCCGGAATATAGAACGGTAATACTAAGG
>JACCGJ010008299.1:0-12573 GCA_013407085.1 Atriophallophorus winterbourni | reverse complement strand
GAAAGGCATGAAAATGACAATTTTGTTTAGCACTGTTATATAAATAACAAGTAGAATTAGATTGATCCTTCGATGTTTCATAAAGGCTCTTTATAGCTCTGTCGGTGTGGCCAAGACCTTCGCGTGTTTTTCACAGATTTTGCAGAAATCCAAATCAGATAACTACTCTCGCATTTCGGTTTTCAACCTAGAGGTGTTTAAATGCCCTGTGTATCTTTCGATTTAGAAAACGTTGGATGCGTTTTCGGAAGACTTCCTTAAAATGCGTTGTGGAGTGGCTGTCAGCATGAATACTCATTGTCCAATCAGAATGCAGTAGCTGTCAGTGTGTCTATCTCTGTATTGTAATTCCCATGATGATTCATATGTTTGTTGACGTGTAGTGAATACACATCTGTCGCTCTGATCTTGACTTTTCTACATGGTGACGAGGGTGATCGACGAGAAACCGTCGGATAGAACTCACAACGCCCGTTTTAGCGGCATTAATGTTCGGCCACCGGCAACACTCGCAATGGAAGGTGATGAAGGATTGGCAGAGAGATGGAAACTGTTGAAGGAACAGTTTAGCGACATTCGGACGTTGGCGAATCTGACGAATACCGATAAAGCGTATCAAATGGTGACGCTGAGGAATGCGCTTGGTGAACAGGCGACGAAATGCTTACAGTGTTTCACCTTTGATGATAACGAAGACGCAGACGACTGGGAAACAATCTTCGCGAAGCTCGAAGAACATTGCCTCGGTCAAGCGAACCAGAGATGGAAACTGTGGAAGCAACAGTTAAGCCACTTTCGGACGTTGGCGAATCTGACGAATACCGATAAAACGTATCAAATGGTGACGCTGAGGAATGCGCTTGGTGAACAGGCGACGAAGTTCATACAGTGTTTCACCTTTGATGAGAACGAAGATGCAGATGTCTTGGAAACAATCTTCGCGAAGCTCGAAGAATATTGCCTCGGTCAAGTGAACGATACATTTGAACGATATAAATTCAATTGTCGCGTCCAAGATGCCGATGAGCCGATCAAACATGAAAGAGATCCAGAGCCTCCAAACGAAATAAATTTGCGCAACCGCACAGTACGTAAGTTCATTTGAAAAACGGAAGGATGTGGAGTGGCTGTCAGCATGAATACTCATTGTCCAATCAGAATGCAGTAGCTGTCAGTGTGTCTATCTCTGTATTGTAATTCCCATGATGATTCATATGTTTGTTGACGTGTAGTGAATACACATCTGTCGCTCTGATCTTGACTTTTCTACATGCGTGAGTTATCTGGAGGTGTTATCACCCGATCATTTGGTATTACTTTGTTATTTTGACATCAGTTGTTAACCACCCGATAATTTTTCATCTGGCTACCGCTTCGACTATTCGTACCAACTCATGGTCAATTTGTGAACTTGTGGTTCGAAAGAGTCAGCAATGTAGTGTTTCATGTTCGTAACTAATCAGGGAATCGTAATCATGACAAAGAATGGTTGTAATGAAACTGTGAATGTAGTATTTTGGTAAGGTTTTGCTTATGACTGAGAGGCTTCGTCGAACCAAGGGTATCGGTGCAAACAGAGATCAAGCTTACATTGATTTTGTTATTGATAGTGAGTGAAACACACGTCACCTATCGAAAGAGAATAATCGATATCTGTGAAATTGATAACTTTTGGATATAGGTCATCTTGGCTTACTGGATGCGTGACTCATTTACAGAGATTTATACACACGATCGCAACGCTCAGAAACATTGTATATCAGTCAACGTAGAGAACGATACATTTGAGTGCACGTTTTTGATTGGCAGTGCTGCGCTTTAGAGATCATATAACTTTGTCGACCTGATGATGATACAGAAAAAAAAAGAAGGCTCGCTTATTCATATACATTCGAGTGTAGGTGAATCCATACTATTCGGGATTGGTCGCAAATGGACATCTATATTTGGGTACACTACGTGTCTCAACAGATTTCGGGCATAGTTTACACAATACTGCTTGAACAAGTTCATCCCTAATTCCGCCAAATTATCTCAAAATCGCCAGCTCACGGTTATTCATAATCGATGTAGTTCTATTGCTTCGATAAATTCATAAGGACTTCCGGCTAGTTGTCATTCAACCTTATTTCTATAATCACGGTTATTGACTATCACTCTCGGATTGCTTAATTTACAATATCGTGGGGTGTGTGTGGAGGAAAGGCATGCAAACGACTATTTTGTTTCATGGTTATGGGTTTAGCCCCATTAAACATGTGTTTGGACACATGTTATTGAACAGGTTGGTCATACAAGACTTATCCAACAGTGGCATACAAGCGCTCCTTGTTTACCATTCATCCACTGTTCCAAGCACATACGGACCCTGATCTCACTGTTTCTAACTGATGATTGCATACAGCATGAACCGGTCGTGGGTTGTGTGTGGCGAAAAAGCATGCAATTGTAATTTTTATTTCATGTTTATGACTTCAACCCCATCAAACATGTGTTTGGACACATGTTTATCATTTCTTCACTGTTTCAAGCGCATGCGTATCCTGATCTTACTGTCTCTACCTGATTAGTGCAAAGAGCACGAAACCGGTCGTGGGGTTTGTGTGACGAAAAGGCATGAAATTGACTATTTTGTTTCACGGTTATCGATTTAACCTCATTAAAAATGTGTTTGGACACATGTCATTAAACAGGTTGGTCGTACCAGTCTTATCCAACAGTGGCATACAAGCGCTTCTTGTTTACCATTCCTCCACTTTTACAAGCGCATGCGTATACTTATCTTACAGTCACTACTTGATGAGTGCAAACAGCATGAAACCGGTCGTGGGGTGTGTGACTGAAAGGCATGAAAATGACAATTTTGTTCAGCACTGTTATTTAAATAACTAGTAGAATTAGATCGATCCTTCGATATTTCATAAAGGCTCTTTATTGCTCTGTCTGTGTGGCCAAGACTACGACGTGTTTTCCACAGATATGGCAGAAATCCACTCGAGATAACTACTCTCGCATTTCGATCTTGAACCTGGAGGCGTTAGAATGCCCTGTGGATCTCTTGTTCTAGAAAACGTTGGATGCGTTTTCGGAAGACTTCCTGAAATCGCGTGAGTTATCTGGAGGTGTTATCACCCGATCATTTGTTATTACTTTGTTATTTTGACATCAGATGTTAACCACCTGATAATTTTTCATCTGGCTACCGCTTCGACTATTCGTACCAACTCATGGTCAATTTGTGAACTCGTGGTTCGAAAGAGTCAGCAATGTAGTGTTTCATGTTCGTGACTGATCGGGGAATCATAATCATGAAAAATAATTGTTGTTTTGAAACTCTGAATGTAGTATTTTGATAATGCTTCGCTTATGACTGAAAGGCTTCGTCGAACCAAGGATGTCGGTGCAGAAAGAGATCATGCTTACATTGATTTTTTTATTGAGAGTAAGTGAAACACACGTCACCTATCGAAAGAGAATAATCGATATCTGTGAAATTGACAACTTTTGGATATAGGTCATCTTGGATGACTGGATGCGTGACTCATTTACAGAGGTTTATACACACGATCGCAACGCTCAGAAACATTGTATATCAGTCAAGGTAGAGAACGATACATTTGAGTGCACCGTATGCATGTTTTTGAGTGTGCAGAGCTGCGCTTTAAAGATCATATAACTTTGTCGACCTGATGATAATACAGGAAACAATAGAAAACTCACGAATTCATTTATTTGTAACTAAGAGCCAAACAGTATGGCTAAATGCCTGCACGAACTGTAGATTTCGTACATTCCTGCGATATCGACCACAACTTTGCCATTTTCTCTTATGTTTTGTTAAATTGACACACATGTAACATTTTTTTAGGTTAGAAGGCGTATAGTGATTAGATATTCTCCATTTGTAAATTCCCTTTTATGGTTTAATTCTAAGTTAAGATACGTGCCAACGCGCCATACGTGGCGCGCGCGCACACCCATTTACCACACAGATCGATCGATAAATCTTTTCACCCCGGCGTCATGACCTTACGAGCGAAGCCCAGTGAAGGCGGTCACATGTGCAAAATTTGTCGAAAGGCGGTAAGTCACAATGCCCGACACGCTAGTTGTTTTATTTGTCACGATAAAGTTCATATGAATTGTGATGTTACCTTGACTGCTGATGTTATTTCAATTATCAATAAAGATGAAATGCCTGGAGTTTGCTATATCTGTCATGTATGCATAATTGAACTTAGAAACTGTACAAAGACGACTGCGAGCTCACAGACTGAAACTAATATGGGGGTGTTGAATTCAGAGGACCGCATACAGAGAATTAAAGGTTTGCTAAATGACTTATTAATAATCAAACTGAAGCCTAGATTTGTGGGTGGAGATCGTGTTTAATCTCCGTTTCTAAGGAAGCAGGAAGGCAAAAAATGTGATGATGAACATACGGACATTCGACCTAGCAATTCAGAACAACTGAGCCGTTTCCATGATTCGAGTGCCTTGGAAAGGTCTGAAACAAATTCAACATACTCCGAGAATGGAAAGCGAGCCGTTTAACAACAAACTGATCTCAAAACAGATGATGCTTTGGTGAAACGAAATAACATCTCCACCAATCGTAAGGCACACTCCTTGAGTGTCATTTGTACTGACGTTCCTGAGCCAGAATGCACTCTCTTCAATGACCGTCAAAGGCATGATCAAGAAAAATGGGCGGAACTGTGTGAACTTGTGAAAATTGGAACTGTAGTGCCGTTAGCATTGACTCGTTCAACTAGACAGCGTGATTCACCTCATCAGGATAAACCGAGACTGTTGAGGGTTAACGTAGAAAATGAGCGTGACCTGGAAAACGTACTACTAAATTCTTACCTACTTGGGTCTAACAATTCACTGATTATTCGTATTCATGTTGATGTTCCATGGTCCGCAAGGAGAAACAATGCATACGACGAAAGAAAGACATCTACTCGCAATCTTATCATCCTAGGAGTTCCCGAACTGGCAGACAATCCTGAGGCTAACGAACGAGCTAAGCATGACAACAGGCAATGGAGTTTTCTGGCTGATAGCATTTTCGTCGAAAAGGCCGTTGGCGTGGATACTTTTAGACTGCCTCCCTCAGCAAAATACAAAGGTAATAAGCCACGTCCATTAAAAATAAACTTCCTTATGAGTACTATATTTGATACTGTACGTTCTATCTGGAAAAGCTGGAAACACAAAATCCCAAAAGGTGTTATCCTTAGTGATCACATAAACACTGATATAAATGCAGCCCATTCTGCAATAAATACTGTCAGGATTGATGGAGCCCTATCAACTGAACTAAGAAATGAATCTTCAGCTGGGACACAAAATCAGCAATCGAACGCAAAGCCACCCCAAATGACTCTCGAGAGTGGACTGAAGCCAGATAAAGAAATCTTTTTTGGCCAAAAAGAGGACTCGATTTGCGCCTCTCAACCTGAAACTACCGATATGCTACTTAAATTGTCAACAAACAGAACAGTGCCGACTCTCTCGGAGTTGGCGTGACGATGACGGTTGTCTCAGATTATGACAACACACGACACCATCCATATTTGCTTACTAAAACTGTTCTTGGATGCCTCTATACCAATGCCCATTGCTTGATTAACAAAACTGCCCAACTTCTCGCTCGGTTCGAGACTAAACGACTTCAGTTAAATGCTATTACTGAAGCTTGGTTGAGCATGAAAATCCACGATTCTGCGTTAGAGATTGCTGGCATGTCACTGCTCCGCCAAGACCGTGCGTCACGTGGAGGAGGTGTGGCAGTCTATTATGATCAGAGACTGAAGTGCAAAGAACTGACGGATTCCGACTTGGTGCTTCAGGACACGCTATGGTGTTTGTTGACAACAACTACAGGCGATGATTGCACAATCGGCGTAATTTATCGCCCACCAGCAGCCCCGAAAGTGCATAATACGAATCTACTCGACAAGCAACGCTTGATTGCCTCGATATATCATACCAGAACCTAGATCATGAAAGACTTTAATCTGCCTAACTTCCTGAAGACGAAAAAAATTTGTCAGACCTCCATTGCTGCCATCTTCCAGCAGCTGTTTGACGGAATTCCTTTCTATAATCACGCTGAAAGCTATACAAGATACAGAGGAAGAGATATGCCTTCAATGCTCGATCTTATCTTAACAACTGAAGAGGACTCCGTCAAAAGCATTACATACGATTATCCGCTAGGTTCGAGCGACCATTTGGTCTTGAATTTTGACTACCTATGTCGAGCAGAGCGAACAAACGATAGAACAAAATTCATCAGAAAGGTATGCCTATCAAAATTATCAAACGCCCTAAGTTTGATTAACGATTGGCAAATTGAAGGCATAGGAGTAAAAGAGCAGTGGTGTAGCATTTTGACCAATCTAAACCGGGAAATCAACTCAAACTCAGCATTCGTACTAAAGCAGTTTGGAAAGGCATTCGAATTTAAAATCCGCAGTCGCACTCGGAAATGGATTAAACTGCGAAATAAGGCTTGGATAAACCATCGCCGGTTAACCACCGATGCCACATGGGAGACCTTTAGAAAACTCAAAAACCAGATCATTAAAGTTATTGCTGGAGACAAAATACAGTATCAAGCTGTCATAATGTCTAAAATGGAACGGAATCCCAAGCTTCTTTAGCAGATTGTGAACAAGCAGTGTTCAGTGAAATCAGGAGTTGTGGCCTTGCGGACGCCCACTGGAATGACCTCAATTGGAGCTGACACCGCGGATGCTTTGGTAAATTATTATGCTACAGTATTTTATCCAAAGGAAAGCGTGGATATACAAATGGATCCAGAAATAACGCATACTCTACCATTGGACACAATAACCATCAACAAAGAAGATGTGTTGAGGACTCTACTATCGTTGAATCCCAGAAAATCCCATGGTTGTGATAAAATTACCCCGATTATACTCAAGCATTGTGCACAATCTCTATGCGGACCTCTAACTCAGTTATTCTGCGAATCGTTGTCGCAAAGTGTCATACCGACTAAATGGAAACCTAGTATAATCTCCCCGATTTTCAAAGGCGGGGTGCGTTCGAAGCCCGCAAATTACAGAACTGTTACTTTGTTATCTGCCGTATCCAAGGTACTCCAAAGGATCGTGGCAAAAAACGGAGCAAATACCTTGAGGGAAATAAGCTTTTTTCGGGAGCCCAACACGGTTTCACAAGGGGATACTCCTGCCTTACTAACCTTCTCCTTACCCTTGACGACTGGACTCGAGCAGCGAATGATGGGGATACTATCCATGTATGTTACCTCGATATGTCTAAAGCATTTGACCGTGTAAACCACAGTACTCTCTTGCAGGAGCTGGAACGTTGTGGTATTACTGGCAGTCTGTTATCATGGTTTTTAAATTACCTGACTGATCGATTTGTTTAAGTCTCTGTGGACGGTGCTCTATCGAAGTCGGTAGCCTTGACAAGTGGAGTGCCTCAGGGATCCGTCCTTCGGACCAATCCTCTTCGCGCTTTATGCTTATAACATACGAGCTCTCATCGAATGCAAGATTGTACTGTTCGCGAAAGACTGTCGGAAGAATGCGAACTGCTTCTGAAGGATCTGGACAACCTCCAGGCTTGGTTCCTAAAAAATCGCACATTTATAAATGTCCAAAAGTGTCAAATGTTAAACATTGGTAAATATGTGGAGTACCAGTATTTTCTTGGAACGCACAGCCAATCGTGGACATTGAAACAAAGGGACTTGTGTGTGTTAATAAGCAACACCCTAGGGATGTCGAGCCACTGCAACTACGTCTATCGCAAAACATCACAGAAATTGACAATCGTAAAGAGAATTTTTGGTAGGTTCTCATAACAGACAATTCCCTGTATTATAAATACGTTTATCAGGCCCACGATGGAATATGCGGTTCAAGCATGGTCGCCATGGCTTAAAAAAGATGTTGCGACTTTGCAACGAATATTTCATCGAGCTAACAAACTTGTCACTGGACTCAGCCGGAAACCCTACAATGAGCAAATCAAAACGCTAAATTTATTTAATTATTCACGTCGTCGTATCCGGGGGGGTTTGATTCTTGTTTACAATATACTGAATACTGAAAATCACCCTGTACAATGCTTATTGAATCTACGGATCTCGCATAAAACAACAGCTCACACATTTACTCTAACTGTCCCTCACTCGAGACTAAACTGCAGACGACATTTTTTTGCCATGCGAGTTTGTTTTACTTGGAACAATCTGCCAGATATTGTTGTGAACTCACCAAACCAGCAAACTTTCGAAAGAAGCCTTGATGCCTATTTGACCCTAAACCCGTGCATTGAAGAAAACTATACATCTTAACACCATACACCTACGTTTGTTATCCCACCAATCGAAAATAATTTCTGTCCTTGGATATTTACTTGATTCTTTAACTGCCCAGTAAGCAATCTAATCCTATTTTTGCTTGATATATTATTCGTTGTTGTCATATTATTCTGTGGTTTTTTGTAGAGCTATATGCTTTTTAGACCATTAAAATTGAATTGAATTGAATTGAATAATACACCGTTTTTCTAATCATTAACTCTAAATATGTACTTGGCCAATTCGTTTCTGGATATAAAGACTTCACGGAGTTTTAAGACACGGCATTATGCTATTTTAATTTATTTGCTAATGAAGCACGCTTTTTTGGACAGAAAGGTAGATATTTACCCAACAGCGAGTTGAAATATCAAGCTCTGTACCTCGAATCGCATGAGATTATTAACTAATTTGCGGAATGTGCAAAACACTGCATCAATGTTCGCCGACGATGTTTATTTTATTGCTCACTTCCAAGAACAACTACTGTCGCTAATGGACTGTTTTCACTATTGTATCTTGAGATTTGGGCTAACAATCAGCATGAGTATAATCAAAATACTTGGTTGAAACGGTTAAAACGGTTAAAACGGTCAGCTTGAACCATCATAACCTTTCAGATTTCTCGAACCAACCATTATGGATTACTTCTTGAAAAGCGGATCAGCAGATAAGCTACCATCCGGTCACGTTTAAACTCTGGTGTATGTAAAAATAGCAAGTCATCAGTTAAGTCAAGGATGAACACAATTCGCTCAAAAGATTATTCGATTGGCATAGCAAACACCAAGCACATCAAACGTCGCTCAACGGAAAGTACTCCACGTTAACCTCTATTGGTCAACGACGAAAAGTGCATACGGATCAAAACTTCCTGGCATTCTCCAATTAAGACTGTTTTAAATATGCTTCACACTTGGACCTATATAACATTTCATTCGTGAACACGAATAAAGTCATCCTTCTTCTTCTTCTTCTTCGCAAATTTATAATAGATAGTTGTTGGTTGTTCGTATGGTCCCTTTTCTGTTTATGTAGTGAGCTTGGTTGGCATTAAACAATACATTATCACACCTATTAGATCGTTCATACTTCGTTTCGTTTTATTGAGAGAGACAAAAAGCTTTGAAAATGATATTCAGTGTCTGTTGTAAAGCATAATCTCAAAATAACAGTCACCAGATCACGTATAAAATCATCCAATCATCGAGAAGGTGCGCATATATTTATAACGAAAATACGATGCAATGCTCAATCATGGTTGAGAAAATTATCGCATTTTCATTTCTGATAGTGCTTCTTTCATTAGCAGAAGGCAGTAAGTGTTTTACTGAAAATAATAATATTTTTTTGAATAATGAAATTTTGGATTTCAATTTTCATCTGCAAACAAAATTGCTTCTGGTAGACTGAACACGTGATATATTGCATTTAATAAAAGTACCAGGAATGACATTTAGAAAGCTCCATTAAATGTGTGATATATATTTTTTACGGTCCATGGGGCAATAACTTGAAACAATTTTGACATATAATTGTAAAGTAAATTTTTAATGAGGTAAAATGTGAGGCTTTCTTCAATCGTAATTGACGCGAAAAACACGAAGATTTTAAACATATTCTTGATACATTTCAGCTGGAAAGTGTAAGTTTTTTTTAGTTTGTTTAGCAAGATATATATCACAGTGTTCATGTTTACGATAGACTGTGTGTATGGAACAGACATTTCTAACGATGCCAATTTCATCTCGTAAAATTTCAAATTTTGTCACCTGTGATACGAATTTGTCACTGCTTTACTGTAGACTAGTTACTACGTACGCGCTGCAAACCATCGTCTTTGTGTTTCGTGTCATATTGCGGTTACTTAAAACACGAGATATCAATCGGGACAAAGGGACAGCTTCTCTTCCAACCCGCATATCAATATTCATGTATAGCGAGAGGTTAACTGCAATGGTTAAACAAAGATATGTGAAATGATGTACTGGTTCAAGCTGACAGTTTCCAACAGTGATGACAGGAAGAGATAGAATTCGATTATCATGCTCATGCTGATTGTTAGCTAAGGCTTTTTAAGCCAACAATAAACAGTCAGTATACCAGTACAGTCGTTCTTGTGTGTGAGCAATAATGATTGCTTCGTGAGAAAACTGTTGGTCACTAATCGACATATTCTGTCAGTGGGTTCGTGCTCTCAACATGTTCCGTTTGGAACGCTCACCATCACCTCGCGTACGAAGGTACAAGCGGTCTGTTCTCGTTCTTTAAGAGTGCTTCAGAAGTAGAGAAATGCTAATACCGAACAGTTTGGAGCAAGACGACCACTTTGTTTGACGCGTCGTCCAAATTAAAAAGAATTTTGAACCGCAACCGCCTGAGTGTAACAAAATAACGCGTTTGAATAATCTTTAAAGGGAAGCCTATCAGATCAAGCGATTCGATAACACGGTTTCTCTTGACGTAGTCGAATGCTATCGTCAAATAAATAAAAATAGCGTTAAATGGCAGACGCTGTTCCCGAAATTTTTCATGAAGTTTTCCAAGGTAGACGATAATGTCAACGGTTTATCTTCCCCTGAGGAAGCCACATTGAGATTTTGAGTAAATTCTGTCAGCTAAAACTTGTAGCCGGATCTGTAAAAGTTTAGGAAATAAGTGGGCTACAACATTCATAAGGGAGTTTTCTCCGTAATTGTTGCAGTCGCCTCTGTCACCCTTATTCTTAAATAGCGTGATGAATTTTGTGTCTCGCATCTCTTGTGGGACACACCACTCCTGCCAGCACTGAAGAAACAAATGGTAAAGAGGTCGTAATAATGCTGCTCTACAGCATTTGATGAGCTAAGGTGGAATTCCGTCTTCTCGAGGGGCGTCCTTATTCGCTAAGCAGTCGATATTCACCTCATCGTGAGTAGAAGTATCTAAATTTTCAAAGGTTGGCAACCGCTCCACATTTATCTGTTTTATCTGTTAATATACCTTTACACTTTATTATCGCTGACCTTTTCTCATGAAGAACAGCCGTTGTCTCAAGAGGTTTTACGTCGAAATAGACGCTCAATGCGTTTATCGGACCGTAAGCGGAAGTGGTGCCTGAGCATAGGCAGCGTTTTAGCGATTACCAGTGTTCTGAACAGATTTACGTGGCGTTGTCTAGTTAAATTCGGTTTTAGATGATTTATTAAGTCGCGCAGCTAGATTAATTTCGTACATGGGAATGACGTCTATATTTGGTTGAGCAGAATTCTTGGTGCAGTGAAATCTCTTATAGAACGCCTCGGTTTTGCACAGAACAGTGAATGATCAGTATTGAAATCTGCGCATTGATATGATCTGGTGGGGAGTTCGCCTTCTTTATTAGTGCGCAAAACAAGAATATGATCAAATAGATGCTAATGCTCAGAGCGAGGATGATTCCAAGACCATTTTGTTTAAAAAATGTGTTACTTACACAAAGACTCCCAAAGATAAGTTATCTGTTTTGTTAACATACCAGTTTATGGTAATCGCGTCTCTTGCATTGTAGCTAATTCGGCTTTCCTTTTTTACCTCATTGTTAATCACAATTGATTTTTTTACTCTTCAGATATTTGACACGGGGTCATGAAATCCAGGAAGCGTAGACCTGATGTTTCAGCTTTCAAGTTTTAGAATTGACCTTAGTCGGCGCTGGTGTGAATAAATACAGTCTGCTTTTCGGTTTCTTTCTCTAATCGTAAAACACCCAATAAGGAAATCATACCTCAGCGAAACTTCGCCTTATTTTCTAGAGGCTGCTCATATTGCAGTATGCGGTAGCCAAACAATGATACCTGAAAATCCGAAGCAGCCACAGGATGTGAACTTTGCGCCAGTCGGGTCATAGTTTTTAACCGGTATCTGCCACTTTTGGAGTTATAGTTCGTGAAAGCGGAATGGAGTTTCATCTCTGAATGCGAGGCATCTCATTTTGGAGACCTAGCTGTTAACCCTGCAGCATGCGCTCCCTATCCACGGCACCACCGGAACCGAAGAAACTGCCAAGTTGATACATTTGTACAACAAAGCCTTCGCAGCAGTTCGCAGGACGAAGTTGAATGCAACCTCCTACCTCCTCGAGGGACACTGGCTCCTATTTGTGTCCTCACAGTTGACTCCTGAAGCCTTTACTATGATTGGATAATGTCCTAAGGCTGATGAGGTTTTATATGAGGGTTTTC
>JACCGJ010008298.1:0-19357 GCA_013407085.1 Atriophallophorus winterbourni | reverse complement strand
GACCAAGATTCTTTTGATAATAGCAAGTTTGTCAGGCAGCATCGTTTTTTCCTGAATCCATGCTGTGCCTCGGAGATTAAATTATTAATCCGTAAGGCATCAGCTATTATGGCCTCCACTACTTTTGATGTTGTTGTTGTTGCGTTCTTCGGTCGATGTCAACCATGGGATTGTACATCACAATCGCGGTGATATGTTCCTGTGCTAAGCGTTTTAATGATAAAAATTCCGATTCGGGAGGAACACTTCTTCTCCCGCAGCGTTGCAACGAAAGTCAGGAACTCGGCTGTTATTGCGATTCAGTTGCACCGCCTGCCGGCGTTGATCTGCCGTTCAGCAAACCAACGCCTGTATCTGCTTTCTCCCCAGCGTAGACTGCGCTTTACACAATGCCTCCAATGTGAGCCGGTCAAGAGCAAGTCTCCCAGCTCGCGGGGGTATATACCAAGAGCTTTATATTCTTTTTGCAAATCGTCTTTGTATCGCAAGTGGCGTTCTGCCAAGTTTCGACTTCCTGATTGCAACTCACCCTAGAGTAGATCTTTCGGAATACGACCATTTTCCATTCTATAGACATGACCAAGCCACCGCAGGCGGCGCTGACCTAATAGGGTGAACATGCTCTGTAGACCAGCTTTTGAAAGCACTTCAGTATTAGTCACTCTGTCCATCCACGATATGTTCAAGATACGACGGATGCTTCGTAGATGGAAAGCATTCAGCTTGCGTTCGTGTCTTGCGTGGGTGGTCCGGGTTTCACTGTCGTACAGTAAAGCATTTAGTACGCAGGCGCTGTATACCATCATCTTTGTCTTTACAGTCAGCTTGCGGTTACCCCAAACACGATAGTTCAAACGGGACAGAATGACAGCTGCTCTTAATCCGCTGCTGTTTGGAAAATAATTCTGTTCATGTCGTGAGGACAATCAAAATAATATTTGTTCATAGTTTATAATCACACGTAAAATTTCTATATTCAAGTTCCCTTAGAATAAATAATTTGGAATTAGTCATGACCAGTCAGCATGGGCTATATCGCGCGAACCTTATATGTACACCAATTTTTGAAAGCAAATCTGGCCTGTTACTTGATCATACATGTCATATTCATATACACATTTCAAACGCAAAGTCACTTGTAGTTCATAATTTTATGATTTCAGACAAACTTGCAACTGGAAAATGTACATCGTGTAACACCGAGGTTGACTATCTGCATGACATTCACGAGTTAACATAGACGTATACCTACCCTAGATTGTTGTAATGCAAAATGCTCTTGTCTGATCGTTGCTCGTCACCATACACTTACGAAGTCTCAGTAAATTGAAACTTGCAACGTACCATCGAATTGAGCTACGCAGATAACATGTCTGATACCAATCTGATTCAAAATTTGAGGGATTTCGATTTGCATATGGTTAAATGACGATTTGAATGAGCTTCCTGTCTTTCCACTATTCGCTCCAGAAGATCCCTCTCTTCGTGTGACTGCCAAACGAGTATTTCCGCAGAAAGTTTTGATGATGTGAATAAGCGTCACATTGTTTCCAACGGATATGAGATAGTGATCTTCTCAATTGAAGTGTTTTGTTTGGCTCAAGAGTCTTATCTCAAAACGTCGAATCATGGAAATCGATACATTCAAGTGAACAAACCAGTTCATTGAAATTGTTTTATACAGGCGAATTTAAAGAACGGATTCTGGTCAGATGAGATTATCTCGTTCGAATATGGTCGCATCTTCCAAAGAACCACGCCAAAATGGAAGTAATGGTAGGTGAGGAGAGTTACAAGATTCAAGTTTCAAGATTCAGTATTTTATGGTGACAAAAAGGAGATAAATACACAATTAGCATAGCATGATAAATATTCGTTCATGAAGAAAGAAGAAAGAAATAACAAATAATCATGAACAAAAAAGCTCATTTGCATGCATTTCCATCACCCCCCACAACTGTTTCATGTTATGTCACATATAGTCCAGTTGAATACTTACCACGAGTCAATACGCAGGTGTCGTCAAATCGTTATGCAACAAATACGCGTCTGAATTTCGAATGAATGTTTCGACACTGGGAGCGGGTAACAATAGTTTCGGATATTGGCATTCCAAAGGAAACAGTCACGTACTGAATAAAATATCGGCGACTGATAATACGGAAATGGAGAATTTGCAGTGTAGTCAAATGACTGTGTGTATTTCGCGAACCACGTTATTCGAATAAATGTTTTAATGAATGATGTGGAGTATTTAATATTTTATATGTAAGTATCAAATCATTTCACGTGATGTTAAAATGAGGATCCGCATTTTGTGCAAATATTTTGTGAACATGGAACGAGACATTCAGTTGTACATCAAACCACATCGGAGTCGCCTACACATGCGGCTATTCAAACCAACTATAGACTAGGGCACAATACAGGATTGTTAGTTTGCCTACCGTTTACTATTTATTTAATTTCATTAATAATAATGTGGGACCAAAGCCGTCAATGGTAGCCAAAGTAAGCTCAACAAACGGAAGCCTCGCTTGTGAAATATTTCACATGAAGAAATATTTATCAAATTTTCACAAACCTGGTTGCTTACCCACAAGTGAAGAAACTATGCGTTCGAATATAATGGCGTGGTGATGTGGGTAGCATTTCCTGCGTAGCCGCGATTTCGAAAGTAAAACAACAAATTCAGCTTCAGAAACAGTGCGATAGAGCAATGTCTTTCAAGTCGGTAACAAGTGAAGCTTAAAGCCTTGACTACGGCGCATGTTTCCCTCGGCGTTCAACAACAGTTGTGAGACCAATTGCTCATAGTATCCAGGAGTTTTAGTGTGTTCCTGAAATGTACACATTTGAGGACTCATGAACGATCTATTCAGAAAACCGAGTCACTCGTGTTGGATGGATGCCAACAAATTTTCAGTGGCGTAAAAGATTCCAATCTTCGGATTAATTATTGATACACTACAACCTCAAGCTAAGAATCATCGTTAGAGCAGACTCTACATTATATGGTTTGCATAAATTGAGCTATAGCAGAAAGTGTAGGCATATCCTCACGACGACCACAACCTATAAAGCATTTTCAGATTACGCTGTACCTCTCACCGTGCTTTAAAGTTTTAGTGCATTTGTTTGATGTATGGAGTTTAACTGATTTTATTACGAACCTAGCAACCAGTTTATTTTAATTTTCCATTATTTGGCATTCCCCTATCACGTGATAAGGACGGAAATATTGCCTAAACATTTTATCTCGAGTAATGTTCGCTATTCATATTCAGATTATTTACAATGCGCACTATTTGGTATTCCGGTTAAGTTTACACCTACTCTAGTCACGCAAAGTATTCGAGGGCCCATTACCCGCAAGTAGATAGTATTCATCCAACATACTCCCGATTTTCAGTTCCCGAGAATTCCTTGGCACTCAACAATTCTGATTGGATAACCTTTCGAACATTCATCAACCAATCATAGATTAGTATCCTTGAGTAAAGCGTAACTTGAGTTACACAACAAATCTCAGTAAGTTTGCTTAAAGCAATAATGTTATGGAGATTGTTAGTTACTCTGTGGGTGTTATCGATCAAGTTGTCAACGAGCCTCATGGATTACCGTTCTCTGGACATCGGCCAATGTATCCACCAGCGGGGCGATGGATGGTGTCGTGAACGAATACGCAATAGTTTCTGCAACTTACCTCGAAACGAGTGTTTTTGCTTGCCAGGATTCATTTCCATAATGGAAACAGATATTCGCTTCACTTGTAAAAGAGGTAAATTCAACATTGTTAGTTTTTTGAAAGAAAGCTTAACCTACACAAAAGGGAGCATCCCCTACGTGATAGCAAATTATTCGTGAAATTTTAAAGTGATGCACTTAATAATGATGGTTCTCTCTCGCCCATGGTGTTGCTAATGTGAACGTGAGATAAAATTTAATCAATAACCCGCATATTGAGATCTGTAGGATCATGGACTATGTTCGTGAACTAGTTAAAATGATAATGATATAAAAAACCAATATATTGTGCTGCTCGCATCCCCATCCCTTACACACCACTACCGGTTTCTTGCTATTTGCTGTTTGCCGATAATAATATAATATTGATGTGATTTAAGGGAAACATGATGCTATCGGGTTATCACGAGTTTCATTACAAAAAATTGCAATTTGTACACATTCCATGCCAGAAATTTTAGTTCGAGATACTAGTACAATATCTAAGTTGAAACATCAACAAACACTTTGTTCTAAGTACCCGAAGGCTATTTGAAGACTATTAACTTTTTTCTCCATTTTGATGTAGAAGCATCTTCAGAATGCCGAAATTTTAACTAAGAATGACGGCTTCATTTATGCAGTCGACCTTGGTGATCCAGAAATCTATCGAAACTCTGACAGTGCCTAATTTATGATCAGTCATAAACATGGCCGAACAGATCTGGTGATCGGAGCCATCATTTCCTGGTCTCTTTGCAGAGATTAAATCCGCGAGACACTTATGCATAGACAAGAACACAAGCCCTGGTACAGCTGCAACTAATGTTCATTAAGTGACCGAGTGCTGAGGGGACCCCATCTGGTAGCATGATTTCCCCTAGAAAACCGAGCCACAAGAAAAATATTCAGTCTTCGCATCTCATCCTGGGGTAAAACTAAACTTGGATGACTCTAGATGGTGTATAAAAATTTCACCAGCAACTTCAAAAAGGTTCTATCTGAAGTACGATTGAATTTTTAATGCAATAGTGAGAGAAAACAAGTTTATCTCAAGGTTGCGAAAACTTTAGGATAATAAACACACGCCAGTCTTACGGGAATGCTACAGCCTTCCAGAAAACAACGAAATTGGTCCTTATGGTTGACCCGCACTTGAGTAACTGATTGAACTGCTCAAATCAACCAGCTACGCCAGTCACCAAAAGACAGTGACTGGAAGAATCACTCCGGATGCGGTACGTATATGACGAAACTGTCTTCAAAAACAAAACATTATCGATACAGTTTCTATTTTATATACAGTGTCTGATAAAAATCGCTCAAGACTATCATGAGTGCATCGCGGAGGAGCTCTTCTCAGAAAACAATATTCATTACCACCATTTGATCTAGCTTCTAGTGATTGGATAGAGAGCTGAATCATGTTTTGAGAAATCCAATCGTTTCTTTGGCGAATAACTATGCCCAGCATTTGCCATACCGCTTTTGCGTAACGAGCTCCAGTCTGAGCCGCTATTTCTCGATTATGACAATACTTCCATCCAACTGCTCTTAAAACGTTTTCACAAGCTTCTATCGTTGTTCTGAGTTTTCTGGGACTGCCAAGTTACAACGTGCATCACGAGGATTTCTTTATCTTCTTCTTCTTCTTGTTTAATGTTGACATTGTAATATTGCTGATGCTTATGGAGTAAGCATACGTCTAATGATCATGATTACTTCTAAGTTTTTTTGCGTGACAACCTGTTGACAACCTTCTCATTTAAAATCTTGATGATTTCTTTTCGTGTAAAAATGCCATAGCTTAGACTAAAAACATGTCATTCTGAAAATTCTTCGTCTCCAGGCGATAAAATTTCAAAAGAATTTTTGTCGAACTCATGGACTCGTCTTTATTAAAAATAATTTCAAAACGTTTGTGAAAAGCTTCAAAGACAAACGCACGAGTTACTTTTACAGTCATGGGGACGCGGTAAGATTTCGGAGCACGAGATCTTTACGGACTTTACCGTATTGAATTTTATTGTAAAGAATTAATATAAGTGCATCCAAAACACCTAACGTGATATTGTACGCAAGGGAAAATTGTTAATCACGGGAAACCCTGAAAAGATACACTTCACAAACACATGAAACCCCTATCCGAATGAAGCAGGAAGAATAATGGAACGTGAGATTAAAGACCCATCAATCCAGTGATTCACAATAATTCGGTCATAAGGAACATGAGATGCAGAGGGTTTAGTATAATTTCTGACGAACTATGTTTCAGAGATATCGATTATCTCACTCAAACTTTCGTCGCAGACAGAGCATGTATAAAACTCAACGAAGGGAAATAACATACATTGCCAAAATAATCACCATATTTGTTTAGTTACTATTGTGTTGTTCACCAAATCCATCGTTACAAAAAAAACAAACATTCCCAGCTTATATATAATCTGAAATGTATGCCTCAGTCCTTACAGATTTGAACTGCAAAAGCGACGTCGACTGTGTCCATGTTCCAGGTAGCATTTGCCATCCGGCATTCGGAATTTGTATTTGTCCCGCGGAATACGAATTTGTCCCAGGACGGGGACGCTGCTGTAAGTCTTTTTATCTATGGTCATCACCACAACGATGTATTACTTTGAACAGGACGAGGAGAATTACAAATCTTGTACTATCTAAAATTATTTGAATTCTGCTCATATACCGAAATCGACCCGCAGATCACGGTGACGGAATTTCACGAGAAAAGCCTTCGCTCGACATGGGGTTGAGTTTGAAG
The DNA here is from genome assembly GCA_013407085.1 of Atriophallophorus winterbourni. Lineage (NCBI taxonomy): Eukaryota > Metazoa > Platyhelminthes > Trematoda > Plagiorchiida > Microphallidae > Atriophallophorus > Atriophallophorus winterbourni. The sequence continues at coordinate 12,852 of JACCGJ010008298.1, read as the reverse complement.
GATAAGCACGTGATGATAAGTGAACGACGAACTTGAATTTTTAAAGATCCCACAGGTAAAAGGTAAACAGCGATATGAATTAACATTCTGATTTTGAACACCGATTATACTGTGAAAAAGGTTCCTTCAAAATGAACGTCTACAGATTAGAGGGAATGTTATACCATTTAACATTAAATCGATCTGGGTGTATATGCGTGAACAGTCTTGGACAAATAAGACAAATCGTAGATGTAAATAGGGTGTATTCATAGAAGCAAGTATCAGTTCATTATATCATATTTCAACATGAATGATCAATACAGACGTTTAACAAATGATGCCATAATGGTTGATATTCAGGCCTACGTAATGAGTATCACATTGTTTCGATATCGATTAATCCAACTTGAGTTAGGGTTTGCTAATAAGTAATCTACATATGTGAGAGGCGTCAGCCTGAAAGATTCTGTCAGACAGTCTATCACTACTAAAGTTTTCACTGTTTTCATAATAGAAGTGTGCATCCACTCATTCACGTCCTTCGCATAACCACCAAGCTTTCTTCATTCAACGTTGTTCAAATCCGCCCTGACCCGTTAACTTAGGTTTATACCCGAAATGAAACCTGCCATGAGGGTTTAGGATTCATTCGATTGTGTTTATCTTCATATTCATTGTGTCCTCATGAGCTTGCCACGGTGCGCAGAATAGTAATTTAACACCATATTAGGCAATAAGCGGCACAGGATTAATCAAATTCACAGCTACGTTCTGACTAATATGGATAAACGTTTTAACACCAGTGAATAGCGGGGCTCGTTACATTTTACCACCGTACAACATCCGGTGGCTTTGATTCACAGACGTCTCGATTTGATGACTCGTGCCTCAACCAAACTGACACCGAGTTCGCTTAATTCCTATGAATTATAGAAAAGCCAAAATCGGTTTTCAATCATTTGTATTACCGAGGCGCTGTGTTTCTAAAGTTAATATCACGATGATTTAAAGTTATTTGCTAATAGCTTGTCCAGATTGTGTATATCGTTTGCAAATTCGAGGATAAATCCTCTTTTGCAAATTGAAATATAGCTTTCATGTGGGGACTAAGCTAAGTCCCACAGTCGGTGCAACGCAGCACCGGTAACTGTTTTGAATATTTTCGCAACATTCCGATAACAGCGTGATGGTAGTTTTTGTTTAAAGTCAGATTTTTATTACTAAGTAGTATATGACTTTCGAATAGCAAGACGGAAGCACACGACTGGTTTCGCGGTTATTGCCGCCCATCAGGTATGCGTATCCGTGACATGACATTCGAACACTGTTCTGACTTTGTGTTAAACCCAATTATTTGCGAATTCGAGGATAAATCCTTATGTATGCATGTATTGAAATATGCACACCTCAATCTTCAGTAGTAAACCAGTTTTTATATCGCTTCATGGTGATGAGACAGCATTCAATATGTGAAGAGATATTTGTGATGCTCGAAAGAAAACCCTTCCTGAGAAGTGTTGCAAGTTTTCGAGAGTGGGAAGCCTCAAGCTGGAAATCTGGATGTGTATTTCATGAACTTCGGAGGGAAAGATGATTTATCTTAACACGCGAACGTAAATTGTCACCGCTTGTTCAACCGCGAATGTATTTCGAATTAAAACACAACACAAGAATAAGATTAAAGCCAAAAAATATTTGATCTCTATCCAATAAATAATTTACACCAAGATGACATGTGATACTTTCATTGTTCTAAGGCGTTATGTATTAAAGTTCACTTTATTAGAGACCAGCAATTCAATAGTTGTTCAGACATAAGATATCCATTCGTAATATTATTCAAACCTTTAAACAGACAAACGTGCCATGATGTCAAAAGAAATGACGGATGTTTGTGGACAAACTGATGGATTCTGTTTCATTGACAGTGAGCACAACACGATAAACTCAAACGTGGAAAACATTTCAAATGAAAGTCCCAATGAAAGGTATTTACGCTGTAGAATGTCGTTGTATCGTTGGAAAGTTGACTTGTGCTCGGGAGTAATGCATTAGATAATTTTGACCTTCATATTATAGTTTCCAGCTCAAACCATTACCGCCTTATATGCAATACCTTGCAAGTATTTGAATGGTATGGACCGACGATTTTGTTAAACGTTTCCAAGAACTGCTGGTTTGAATCACAAGCTATCACGATGCTTACTTTCACGAAGCATTTTGATATTGTCCAAAGATGAATATCCATGCCGGTTTATTCGGTTCTATGCCGACGATAGGTGCCCATCTGGAATATATCCACTCTTTATGCATAATAATATAAGCGCACGCCACCAATTTGATTAAAATGGTGAGTTTATCATTTTCTAGAAAATAATATGCAGCGCTAGATGTCCCAAGAGTGGAAATACACAATTATACAGTCACACAGAAGACAAATTTGAATAAATATTAGCTGCCGATGTTATGATGGATGAGAATGATGTAGCGGAGGCAGTCGTTGCGTTCTATCAATCAATGTGTTGTTCTTAACCCAACAGCCAGGAAAACAGAACAAGGCTGGAATGGGACGTTGAGCAGAAGTCCAAGGTTCAAAGTTATTTGGTCGAGGACATGGTTCGTATTTATATGGCGATATCATAGTCATGGGAAAGGGCCTGGTGAGATAGATGAAAGTCTATTATCATGAGCAAGTCAGACAATTCGAATGTAATGGAAATGGGGATTTGTTGCCATCGTATACGTGGCTTACTAAACAGCGGACCGATAATTTGTCAGTGACGCCAAGAACGTAATAGGCTTCGAGCATCAATGAAGGTAAGTGATGGACAGCTTTCAAACACAGATCGATACTAATGTGGACAGGCTTCGAAAGCAGATTGCTGATGATATTATCTTACATGATGTTTCAACGTTCATTTCCTTTGACGTAAACACAAGTAAATCAACATCATGTACGGAGCATTTGAATCGATAACGACCACGCTCTCCTGGTCGAATTCTTCAATTGTCTATTGCTCAAGTCCGGTTATCACGATATTTTGTGTTCTCCTACGCCTTAGGATATAATTCCTGATTCATTCAACCTATCTCGATGTTCCATACACATTTGTAACACCCTCGCAGAAATGTTTCTGAATATTTAAATTATTGCAATCTCATCACAATAGAAAGAAGGAGTTTAGAAATGGGTCCTTGTGATAAACTCAACATTTTATCCATCCGAGGATGCTGTATCCTGAATTTACATTGCGAAACGAACTCTTTGAATAGCTAGTCGGTTAAACATATTTTGATGCTTTGTTCAGTGTTGCGCAATTAAAAGAATGTTCCTACATATGAATCATTTTCTGATGTGTTTAAACGCTGTTCTGCTCTCGTGGTGATAGCATTTTTTATTATCTCTACTTGCTCCAATGATCGCTAATCATTTCGGTCACTCTCGAATATTTTGTTCATAGACACACAAGGTTTGACCTCATTTTGACCGAAACGAGTACAAAATGCGTCGCAAATGAAACGTGCATGCCTCGCTAAAACCTCGCGAAAGCTAGCATTCTAACAGGTCACCTCGGATCTGCTTAATTACACTATGAATATGGTAAAACAATTCCTTCAGAATTCGTTGAAATACTAAATAGGCCTGATTAATCCGGGATTTGCTACCCCATGTATCTAATGTCTAGTTTGAACCGGAATAATGCTCTCACTAAAGCATCAAACTAACAGTCAGATTCCTAATGTGAGTGAGTCTGATCTTGTAACAAGATTGGAAAAATCAGAACACGTAATCAAACGTATTGAGAAAGTTTTCAGACTGTATGATTCTAAGCGATCACATGAATGCGTCGTTTCTGACTCATTTGAGCAGATTCAAATTCGCAGACTAGCAAACGCAACTGTTGACCAAGAATATGGTCATCAATTCTTGATCACAGAAAATAACATCCTTAGTAAGATAAACTACTATAAAACGCCTCCACAAAACGCACAATGTCTGGGAAACAAAATCGTTCAACTGCATGCAATTGTATGAAAAGCTTACAAAAATCATAACCGTAACACAAACATGGCTACAGACTTCCCAACAAAATAGTGAACAAGATTTGCTATGTATGGCATTTATTCACCATGACAATTAAACCAGATAAGCATGGTACCATAAACGAAGACGTTTTGCCGTGAGAAAACAGTTGCCAATATCGGGACACACTCTGATGCTCGCTGCTGTTGGCCGGCGGTGAAGACTGTATTTCGTGAGTAGCATATCACCAGTCATCTGCACAGGAAATTACAATTCCGTCCTACTCGATAAAATATACATGTTTAGTTCCAGATTCATCCACGGATTTTCACTTATGACTAACTGTAATTCTTCAAATCCACAATAGAATACCCTTTATCCAAAATAATCACTTGGCCTCACATTAAATGAGCCTTTGAACGATACTCCCCTTTCTAACCACATTTTACGTGATGCCCGATACCGCGGAACCGATGTACATTCAATCCTAGATCTTGTTCTGACAAGCGCCATCCAGTTTGAACATGTGTTTTTGGCCATAAGAACAGACTATACCAGTAAAGCAGTTAAGCGGATCGACATTATGACTTTGAGGGATGTTCTCTGAAACGCGTTTAGCTGGCAACCGAAAACCGAAAATAAGTTACCTTATATCTTTATTTACCACTATAACACTGTTTCAAGGCTCACTGAAACTGATCTTACTATCTCCACCTGATGATTACAAACAGCCAGAAACCGGTAATGGGGTGTAAGGGATGGAGATGTGAGCACCAAAATATATAAGTCATTTTAGGAATTCAATCGAAGTAAGCTCCAATTGTTGTCCTAAAGAACTCAAGAAACTAAGAACATGTAAATGTTTAATGGTATGACAGCATCAACAAAATCACATGATCAGAGACTTGGTAAACATTTCGTTTACTGAGGAACAAAGTAAACCAATTTTTCCTCAAAGATAAGCTGTACCTCCAAGAACGGATATTACGCATGTTGGATTCTAACCTTCAAATTATCTATCGCATGGATAAAAATCAAGCTAAGGTGAATCCAGGAGTTGCAGCCGCGAACACGTCAGCTGGAACAGCAACAACGGCATCGGTAACCGCTTTATACGAATCTCTTTTTCAGTCCGATAGAACACAGAATCTAGATCCCACAGCCACCTTGGGTGAAATAAATGCCATGTCAGAACGCGTGATAAACTATTATAAGATTTCAGGACGGTAAAGTATCCTGGTACTGACAGAATATCTGATATTAAAGCTATGTGCAAACGTCTTCCGTCAAACACTGGCGAATGACGTGATTCATAATGATTGGAGACATGAACGAATTACTCCTATTTGTAAATGAGGAAATCGCTCCGATATTTCCAAGTACCGACACGCTACTCCGTTCGACTTTCCCAATTGACGAATCAGAGGACCCCTTATCGTACTATAAAAAATATCTCAAACCTTATAGAGATCAATCTAGCAGCACAGGGGTACGAGGTAGACTACTTCCTTGAATTAAAACATTGCTTACAGATGGGATATTAAGAGTTGGGGTAGGATCCACATGGTCTTAACAAATTACCGTGATCAGGGAGGTACCTCAATGTTCGGTACTTGGTACTCTTCTATTCCTGATTTTCATAGATGGCTTCTCGTCTGCCTTGAAGTGCCCACGTTTTATTTTTGCTGATGATGTAAAGTAACTCGTCACAAAGGACAGAAATACCTTGTTGCACGACCTCGAGCGGGTCATTAACTGTCCTTACTATTGGGACCTCCCACTAAACTAACTATTGCCAGCACTGGTCAATGAGATTTCGGTCCATGTGTCAGGTAATATCCTCAGGTTTAACGCCGTACAGTGTATTTAAGATTTGATCTGACTGCTTAAGGCAGACTTCAAGTCGGAGGATGAGTGTTACGCTACGGCTCAACGTGCAGCCAAGGTACTTTTCCGTCTAAAATCCATGCTCTCGAATAGAAAACCTGATCGACGGGTGAAGAAAACCGCAGTTTCTTTTTCCAGCATTGAATATATCTGAGGTGCGTCCGCTAGAGATAGTTCGGATAAACTCTTGGCGTCACAATATTCGAAGATATAATAAGGACAAAGGAAAACGTGTTGGCAGTGGTGGTTGTTTCTCTGCATCTTTCCACCGAGAGAAATTTTGGAAGCTCGATCGGCTCGTCCACCACTTCCTGTCCTGCGCAAATTGAACTGAATAAAGCTCGCTCACACATTAGTTAGGATTGATTAATGAGCGCCTAAAATTTCTGTAACGTAGAAACAGCTAATCAAGATAGTCCACGAAGTTTCGAATTTGCTCATGTCAGAAATTTTTATGGTAGAACAAGCAGTACGCTTAACAATAAACACATAATGACAAGCCATATAATGTAAAATGTAAGCTCTTCCAAAAATTAATAGGGACAGTCACATACCTCATGGTTCGTCATGTATTGATCGAGCTTTGAAGCGAAAACCTCGACTGATTCCGAGCATATGATTTCTTTGAGCAAGATGTTCTAAGTGAAATGAATTCAGACCTGAAACAAATTTGACGAATATATAATTGAGAATGTGGAATGCTTAAGGCCTTTGAATGTGTGTGTGTGTTCGAGTAAGTTCCCTGGGCTTTTGATGGGATGATTTTCGTTGTGCATAATTTTAAATACCAACATAAGAGTCACTGTGTAAAATCATGTAGATTTAGCTTTGACCTTTGCTCTTGGAAAGACAAATTTCTACAAAGAGAGACCAACTTTTTCGCACTATTATTAACTCTGTCAAGTAGTTTAATATCTTTCCTCAGTCACGATGCCCAGGCTTGAATCGTATATTCCATAATGAGTTGTACATACGTATTAATTACCCAGGGTAAGGTTTCTGGGGCGAAACTCCTGATATCCTTTTCAACAGACCCAAGATACGGCAAGCTTGTATATACATTGTTTGACAATAATGTCCGGGCTTGAGGTTACAGGACACCCAGATACCAAGATCTTTTTCTGTGGTGGCCCAGATAAGATCTTTCGTGCTAAGCTGATACGTGTCGCGCAGGGATTTTTCAAGCCGCAGCATTTTACATTTTGCAAGAATAAATGACAATATCATTTGTCGGAAACCATTGGGATAAGATGTATAGATCCCTTTATAATGACATCCAGTAGTCAATAGACATAACACGTTTCCAATTTTATAACATTATCAGCAAACAGTATCAAGTTACACACCAATATCCTCCACTATATTATTTATATACACCAAGAACAGAAGAGAAACATGCACCGATCCCTTCGGAACTCACCCTGCGACGTTAATGTTTCTAGAGAGAATGCTGCCAGCGAGAAATGAGACATGTTTATCAGTAAGATAGACCCTTTTCCGATTCAGCAACATTCCTGTTATTCCATAGGCTTCGAGCATTTTGATTAAAATGTCATGGTTGACTATCGAAAGATTGGAAAATATCGATGTAGCAAGCATGTTTAGTGCCTTGATCCAATTATCGAATGTTGAAAGAAGGTTTGGCAAATTTTCTAAATGAACTCACCTTTGCAATCTTTTAGCTAGCTAAAATTTATTAGTGTAACAGGTAACTCCGAGGGATGATTGCAAAATACAATACAAAAACAGTCTTCTGAAATATTCGCACATATAGCTGCATTAACGATAAGTGCTAATCACGAGCCTTTGAACTGTTCCCACACTTGATGTGTCTCCCTGGCAAGACGTTGTAACTTGTAGACGCTCACCGTCTAATTGCAACGATTTTTCGGTTTTAAATATCGACACCCATCACCTTCTCGGAGACGCCTTCAATAACGAACATTTCATGTGTCAAAATCGTTTTCCAAACTTGTAACCAAATGCGTCACGTTCCTTTTACATTTTTAACGTCATAAGCCACGGTTTTTCGACGTTTTTAATGGGCGTTGATGACTGGACAGTTGCAATGGAGATCCCGGCAAACTTATCGGACATCTCACCATTCTGGATATCATCAATTTTTATATTCATTCTTGGTATCTGCCTACTGTGATCCAGTGAAAGGTAAAAACAATGTTAGGATTATTTTTAACTGCATAATGTCACCTTTTTGTTGCAGGCAGAACACTTGCTATTCGGTTGAAAATCTGACTTCGTTCTTGCTGCTTATTACAACCAATTGACTTTTTCTTCTTTTTCACAAAGCTTCGCTTCCAATACCCCCTATTTTCGATACCATGTTTACGTATGAGCTACCTTGAAACCGCTAAGCCAAGGCGATGAGCGTTTCTGGCTCGTTGTTCTCCAACGATCTAGCCAATTTCAATTTTTCTTGCTGGTCTATTAGGAGGCTTTTAGGGCTTTGAATAAAATAGTCCATTAATAATCTCTGCATGCTCGTTTAATCTATTTCTCGCTGTCCCAACTCTAAATGACGTCGCAGAAACTGATGGTGAACAATTGAGTCTGCTGTAACATCGCATTGTTGACCATAAAAGTTTTACATTGCTCGTTGTCGGTCTTGTTCCTTTGTAAACTCTGCGACTAGGACCCTTTTCATTTCTTCTAAAGTTTGGGAAAACTTGAATTTTCGGTTCAACCGAAACACCGCAATGGTTCCACCTGTCACCAGCGTTCCGAGAGTAGCGAGTAAATTCATGTCACCTTTAACGCGAATACACATTGCAACTGCTTGGACATCTTGCAACGTCTCCGTATGACAATGCGGCAATTATAACATCCGCATATCACTGGTAAAGAACGAACTTGATGCTATATATTGTCATATAACTTGCTATGTTAATATTTTTTAGAGAGCAATGCGAGTGAAATTTGAAACTTTCGAATTTTTTAATATGCCTAAGCTTGTTTATATGCACTATCGACCGATATTTTGTAGTGAAATTAACGGCTGAATCAAAGTTTTCATCGTTTAAAAACCACCGCGGAGTTCATTTGTCGGAATCTGTATTTTCTCATTATTGGCGGTCGTCTTCTTGCAAAGATACCACAATCGTATCAAAGCAAGGAACAAAGTCAAACACGTTGCCGCTCTCTTAGTAGATTGCGTATGGATACAACAATGTCATTAATTTCGGCCAAGATATATCCACTATTTATTTCTCTATTTGTCTTAATATTCAGCCTCGTGGGATGTGTTTGCGATGCCTGGAACAAGCTTGGAAGCGTGATGCCTACTCGAACAATATGTAAGTTGTTCTCAATATAAGCGATTCGGTTTTGTCGTTGGTCTCCGTTGATTGTTGTCCTCCATGGATATACTTGGCCAACACATGTGATTCGGTGAATAACCTTCAAATAATACGTACAACGGAAATCAATAATGAGAATATAATTTCGATACATTTTGGGAATGCTAACCATAGATTTGGGACCGAGGGTGAAGTACAATGCCAACTGAATCATTATTGAAACTTTCGACAAAATGTCTTAAGAATAATCGAGAAAGTTGTTTCCTGGTGCCACTGATGAATGAGGCTGCTAAAACCAAAGCTGTTATGAATTTTTTAAACGCAATATATTTTGAAAATTTTATATAATTCTCAATGGTTCTTCATCATATTTGAAGCAATTACTACCTTGTATTTGAAATATTTCCTTTAAAGAAAAAGCATTTGATTTTAGACTCACACACAAGTCAATGCAAATATTGGCGTCTATATCATTTACAAAATAGCATTCTCATTTAAAGGCATAAATAAGAAACGTTAATACTTTGACATTAACTCCCTATCTCTGTGTAGGTAATCAAGAGAGGAGACAAGCTTGGTATAGATCGTAATAATTTCAACAGTCTGCGGTTTTCGAGGTAGGTTGTAACATTTCTGCCTAACACCCATCGCCAAACAGCAAGTCGATCAAAATCATTAAGTATTATTTTCCGAATAACCATTAACTTCGGGAATGAAGCGTTGTATGTAAAAGTGGTCCACGTGACAAAAAATGTTCATTTGCATGCAGTTCCACCATCCATCACGATCATGGGTTCAACCCCATCTGCATGTGTTTGGCCAGGTATGATTGACCAGGCTGGTCGTACCAACCTTACACAACACTGGCATACAAACGCAACTTGTTTGCCATTCTTCCACTGTTTCAAGCACATACGGATCCTCACACTACTGTCCCTACCTGATGAGTGCAAACAGCATGAAACCAGTCGTGGGGTGTGTGTGATGAAAAAGCATGCAAATGAGCCCTTTTGTTCATGGTCATGGGTTGAAACCGTATTTACATGTGTTTGGCCACATGTGAATAAACATGTTGGTCGTACCAACCTTCACCAACAGTAGTATAAAATTACATGGTGAATCATACCTTGAAATTTTGAAGCATAAAATCTTTTGAGCAAGTGATTTCCAAATTACAGAATAACTTAGAGCCAACACATTGAACAAAGTTACGAAGAATAATAGAAAGAGGGTTTGTAGTACAACAGACTGTCGACTTTGAGATCTAACAATTTTTAGTCCAACGTTGTTACGATAGGGTATTTTGATAGGTTTATTCGATGAAATAATTTGCTATGCGTTTTAAACGGCATTGTTTCAGACGAACTCGGGGAACCGTGCAAGGAAATCAACGACTGCCGAACAATCGGTGCGGTATGCTCCCCGGAGACAATCGGAAATGCGACCACATCAGGACAACAATCAACCATGAAGGATCCCGCGACCAGGGACAAACGCTGCCTCTGTTCTTCTGGAACAATTCCGGTGTATCAATACATCATAAAGGATTACATATGCTGTGAGACGTGGGATTTTATTTAATAACTTATGATTACAAGTTAGAAATCGATAATTCTAAATAACCAAGATGGTGGGCCTACATCACAGAAAAATACTTTTACGTGCTACTTGAATGAAGAGCAGATTATTCGTTGAAGACAAACCTGAGTGCCTTAATGAGTCATGCCGTTTATAAACCAACACGTTGTGCGCTTACCTCTTTTAGTAAAGGATACTAATGTTTGGCTATAGATTAATTTGACCTTATCATTTAATCACGAACCGACGTTTCCACTGCAACTTTGTGCTACATTGCCTTCTTTGTGGTCAAAAAAATAATTTGTAATCGTCAGATGCAAACAATCACTGATACAATGTAATGTGTTACTCTCACCCCCGCACTTAGACACCACAGCCGGTTTCGGCCTGTTTTCCTTTATCAGATGGAGACAGTGAGATTAGGTTCAGTAAGCTTTGTAACAGTGGAAAAGTCTAACTTTGTTTAATTTCTGATAAAATTTAATTAAATAAATTTTCCTGTGGCTACGTTAACTGACGGTATTTCCGAATGTATATTGTCATGTCCGTGAATTGCTTTACATATTTTGCTTATCTTATTAGTTTTTAATTATGCTTGCCAAAGCTTATGAAATTCGCAAGATCTAACTCGGCAAGATAAAAACATTGTATACATTATTAAGTTAACAGCTATATATTTGGAAAAAAGTGTAATGAAACATGTTTTATCTGTCACGTTGAATTAACAGCAACGAATATTTGGCTAATCAAATCCATGAAGCAAATTGTTTGCCGAAAGAGACCAAAATAAAAATTACGTTCCTGTCACTTAGGTAGGGGATTAATTAAATGGGGTTACTTCAGGGCATTCGAGGCCAAACCGAAAATCTGTTTGCACAGGAGGTCAAAGGCACTTGATCCAATATTAACCCAGTCTATTGTGCACCGATACATCCCAGAGGTGAACTTTTCCATCATCATTTACGTTCACCCACAACACAAGAGAACTCCAATTGCTCAAACATGTTTATTGCGCACATGGCAAAGAACAAAACATTACACATCCATTTGATATGGACAAATAACCTCACCGAAACTCTGTCTGCAACACTACTGTACCTTTTGTCACTTTGATTTGATTGGCTAATAGATCTCTTGCAAACCGCTTCACTTCAAGCCCTGACCTGGCTCGATTGACCGACGTTAATGCATTGCATACATTTTTATAGCGACTGATTTAATCCATCTTCTCGTATTCCAGAGGATATTGTCACTCAAATCATTTCTAATTCAATCTTTCTGAAACCAGCATTATTTCGGTTTTACGATTTACGTCGTCAGCCGTTTCGAAACGATCTATTCTTGAGTTGTGTCGGAGATCTGTATTCTACACATCATCCAAAAAATGGTGATTAGCACTCAGCGCCATCGAACTTCTCGTTCACAATAAGCCTGTCTAACTGGTCGGTGTGAACATCATCTGCAAGATTGAAAGGAACCTGGTTCTGATTAAGCTTGAGCAACTGGTATATAAGAGTGGCCTCTGGTTAGTCTACAATTGTCAAACGTACCTTTCGGAGCAATATACACAATGAGGTTCCATAATTCACTAGCGAAGATGAATCCTTCTGACTCGAGTGGAAAAAGCAATTTTAATGTTTGAGACCTAACCATAAGAACGTATCGTCATTACTGTCTTTCGCCGAAATAGTGGATTATCGTTATTTGAATTGAAAACTAATAATTAAACTTAACTTTTTAAGTGCCCATTGCGAACGAAGATGGGCTGGGTTGTTACAAATGTCAGGAAGCGCATGGAATTTGCTATCAACTTAACCCATCGTCAAAAGAAGCAAAGAAAATTTATGGTTGCCAATGTCCCGCTACCTCTTCTGTCGGTTTCAATCGAATGCTTGCTTGGTTGAAATCGTTGAATATGGATGGGCCCAGATCAAAAGAAGGCGCATTCCATCAAAATCACAAATGTGGAGAACAGATTGGTTAGTTTATTAGTCAACGTGCTCGTACGATTCTTGTTCGCCGATTGAATTGAGGAGGCACGACGAACATAATACTTTCACGATGAAA
>JACCGJ010008297.1:0-12157 GCA_013407085.1 Atriophallophorus winterbourni | reverse complement strand
CAAACTTGCTATTAGAAAAAGAATCTTGGTCTGAGCTACTGGATGCCGGCCACTCCGTGGACGTAATTTATATCGATTTCTCAAAAGCCTTCGATCGTGTGAATCACGAAATACTTTCGTCGGAACTACTCACCTACGGAGTACAGGGTAAGCTCCATGCATGGATTAAAGAATGGTTGATATCTCGTGAGATGTACGTGAGAGTCAAAAACGAACTATCCGAGTCGATTAAAGTTGCCCGTGGTGTCCCACAAGGATCAGTCCTCGGACCGCTTTTTTTAATATATATAAACGACTTGCCTACTGTATTACAGTCGTCCGTGCTTATTTTCGCTGATGACGCAAAGCTTTGGCGCAAGATAGACTCCACAGACGACACGCAGAACCTGCAACGGGATCTCGATACGATTCACACTTGGTCCATAGATAACGAAATGCCCCTGAATGCTTCGAAATGCAGCCTATTGTCTCTCAACAGCAAGTCGAGCAAAGAATATTATCTTGGTCGCACTGTTATTAAACCCGCCTCCTCCGAAAAAGATTTAGGGGTGATTATCCAATCAGACTTAGGAAACTCAATGCAATGTCGACTGGCTGCCTGCAAAGCTGAAAACAACTTGGGTCTCCTTAAAAGAGTCCTAGGTTCGTTTGACCCCCATATTGCCTGCAAATTGATTTCAACGTACATCCGTCCTCATGTTGAATATGCTATACCGGCATGGGATCCTTGGTTGAAAAAAGATATTCTGCTATTAGAAACACCACAAACAAATCATCCTTGCGGTCATTTGTTTCATTTTTCCCATAACACACATCTGCGAGGTCATCAATTAAAACTTTACCAACAGCATATCAGGTTGAACTGCCGCAAATATGCATTTTCCGTTCGCAATGTGCAACTGTGGAACAGTTTACTTACTCATGTGGTACAATCTGGAACTGTTGAATTTTTCAAAAAATCACTAGATATCCACATGGAAAAGTATGTTTTTTATGTTTGACATCCGACCCGATGTACATTTTTGTGGGTCTTGTAAAGCATAGCTTTTTACCTGCATATAATCTATGAATAAATCTATGAATAAACACGTGTTTCTGATAATTAAACCACTCGGATAGGTAAAACAGTCTAGAGTCACAAGTTCCTCACTGTCGAGGTTTCGCACAGTTTGTGCCGTATCTGTATCGTGTAACAGATCTTTGCACTTGAAAGATATACGTAGCACAGTCTGTGCCTACACCTCTACAGCTGCAATATCTTTGCAGCCCCATTCTCATCTCTTTTGGATTTTTTCCGTTTCGTGGTTTATTACTGTCCATGTAGATGATGATGGCGTGTCCGATCTTTCATTATATATTCAACCTAATCATTTTATCGACCTGCAAGGGTTGTTCATGTTGTTGTTGTTGTTGTTGGTGTCACTCAACGCGATCGCATAATCTTCGCTCTTTCACTCTCGTCCCATCACCATTACAGTGGCTTCTCGGGGGGCTTGAACAGCGGTAAGTAGCTTCTGTCTCTGCTTGCACGCATCGCCGCACACTTAGTTCACGCGTCGCTTCGTTTTACCAGCTGCCTGCTTGCTCATCTCGTGCTGTTGCTTTTTTGACTCACAAAATAATCGATTTCTCGCTTGACCCTGATCAAGTGACGGTTTGTTTTATGCAAGTTTGTACTTGTCCATCGGAACACGTTTAAAACAGATCGTAGCCTTTGGTAACCTTCTTCAGACCACGGATGTTAGATTAATGTAAAACTATTCGAGACCAATCGGGAATCCAGTCGTGGAAAGAACGTTGGTGATTTAGTGGTTAGAGCAGATTTTAGTAACGTTTCGCAGGGTGTGAAACCTTAATTAGTAAGAAGTCTAGTTGAGGAAGTTGAAATACGAATACATGGTTTGGCGGGAACTTTGTCAACTAAACGAAAAGAAGTCCCCTGGCGCAGACAAAATTACCCCCGCCGTACTTCGCAGGTGTCGCGTTGCTTTAACTCCTCCTCTCACTCGCATATTCAATCTCAGCTTAAATGAAGGAAAAATACCACGGCAATGGAAATCAGGGATGATAACTCCTATTTATAATGGCGGTAGCCGTTCAGACACAGTAAACTATTGACTGGTAACCTTACTTCCGGTGACCTGTAAATTAATGGAACGCATTGTACGGCGCGCATGAGAGAACATTTTGAAAACCAAAACATTTTGACCGCAGTACAACACGGTTTTCGAAGAGATCGTTGCTGTTTATCTAACCTTCTTACAACGTTCGAGGATTGGACAAAGGCACTAGACGAAGGTGAGGCTGTACATGCATGCTACATCGATATTGCCAAAGCTTTCGATAGAGTCAACCATGACATCTCAATCAAAAAGCTTGAATCTTATGGAATAGCGGAAATATTGCTAAATTGGTTATGGGACTATCTTACTGATAGACACGTCCAAGTTCCCTTTGACAGCACCTTATCTAGAAAAATAGACGTCACGAGTGGAGTTCCGCAATGCTCGGTGCTTGGACCTCTTCTATTCTTGGTGTATATGAACGATATAGTAGAGAATATTGGATGCAACTTGATACTATTTGCCGATGATATTAAAATATGGAAACGTGTCAGGACTGTTAATGGCTGCATGCATTACAACGGGATCTAAGCATATTATTTCGTTGGTCCCAGTTAAATGAGTTACCATTTAACCCTGCGAAATGTAAAATTCAAAGTAATTCAAAGTAATTCAAAGTTTTAATGGTCCAAAAAGCAAATACTTTACAGTAACCACAGATTAAAAATATAGGGAATTCATAAAAACAACACAAATGTTTTATACATATGGAAAGTCAGCACGTGTATTCAGGTGCAAGGTTGAGTTTGGTCAACATATACTTGTCAAGTTCAGCCTTGAACATGTTCAGGCTTGTTGCGCAAATGATTTGTGGGGGCAGGGAGTTCCATAGAAAACAGACTCTGACAGCAAAGAAAAACCTTCGACAATTTGATCTGGATTGTGGAATAATTAACTTGTATCCATGCGATCTGCTACCACGTGCTTCTTGCCGATGAAACAGGTGTTCAAGTGGGTGATCCACTGTATGCAGAATGTTGAACAGCCGGATCAAGTCACCACTGGGACGACGGTAGGAAAAGTCAAATAGGTTTAGAGTTGAAATCTTCTCCTCGTATGGCCTGCTATATAGTCCAGTCACCAGTTTTGTAGCGCCGTGGTATAAACCCTTGCGGCAAGGTCATGTCCTTTTTGTTACGCATGGGGACCATGCTTGAACAGCATACTCCCATTGTTTGGTCTGATATGGTGTTAATTAAATGCTGCAGCTTGGAAAAGCTCTGCACCACACGTATCAGCTTGGCACGCAAGATCTCGTCTGGACCACAGCAGAAAAATATCTTGGTATCTGGGTTTCGTTTAACCTTAAGCCTGGACATCATTGCCGGATGGTGTACAAGCTTGCCGTATCTTGAGTCTTCTCAAAAGAATATTCCTGATTTTTACGGTCGAAACCCAACCCCGTGTAATTAACACGTATATACTTCCTGTTATGGAATATCCCATCCAATCCTGGGCACCATGGCTGAGGAAGGATATCGAACTACTCGACAGGATTTATCATCGTGCTACAAAGTTGGTCTCCCTGTACAGAAATTTGCCTTTCAAAGAGCGAATGTTAAAACTGAACCTACACGATTTTACCCAACGGCGGATACGTAGTGACGTTATGTTGACATTCAAAATCCTGTATTTTATAAACCATCTCCTTAAACACTTGCTAAAGCCCAATGACCTTACTCGAACACGAACACATTCAAAGGCTTTAAGCATTCCGTATTCTCGATTGGATATACGTCGTAATTTGTTCTCGGTGAGAATTTGTTTCACTTGGAACTATTTGCCTGAAGAAATCACACGATCAGAATCTGTTGAGGTTTTTGTTTCTAAACTCGACGAGTTTATAACGAACCATGCGGTATGCGAGTGTCCCTATTGATTGTTGAGATATTTTATATATATTTTTATATATTGGTTATTGTTAAGCATAATGCTTTTTCTACCATAACATTTTCTGAGCTCTGAGTTCTAACCATGTCGTGTTAGCTTTTCACTCAATCTGCCCCTTCGTCAAACGGTTTGTTTGTCACATCTAACTCGGAATATCGCCGCTGTAAACGTGGTCAGACGTCGAGTTGGCCCAAAGAATTGAAATCTTTGACTGTTAAACTAGCTGCTATTGGGGTGGCTCGTCTCCCAATATATCAGAATTCGTGGTGGCTTGTTACCTTCCGTGTTCAGTGATGGTCTTGTTGTAGACATCATCAGATTTCCCAACTCCCCCCTTCCCAATTGAAACACTCTGCGGATCTGTTGTAAAAAGAATCTTCCCTTCCGATTTGCTATTCATGCCTTGCGTCTTCATTCCGAAAAATCATCTTCTGTCTCTCTCACCGTATGTGTGTGTGCTGGTGTGCTTGTGCGTTCACACACTGCCGCTGTTTTGTATTCTCTTTTTCATTTGCATCGTTGATTTATTTTTGTAGCATCCTTGTCTGTTGTTGTGGTGCCCGAGGTTTATATCCGGATTTTTCAACACGTACTTGTTACAGTACAATTTCAGGCAATCTGTTTTTGTACTTTTGAATTTCTTCTAGAAATTCTTGCATTCCGTAATCAGCAGCCAATGATAAATCCTGGTAATCAGTATTATTGAATGAAGTCACGAGTCTGGATCCAAGCAGTGCCGCACAATTAGAGACTGTTCGTGGTCTAAGATGCTGTCACGTTTCGCAGGTCTGGAAAGATATATAACGAGAAAACGGCGTGTTTGCAGCTCGTTACCGTTGGCAAATCAATTTATCACAAAGCTACCGGTGCAATACAGAATCGTAATGTGTAATGGTACATCCGTCCTTCCTCTTCTATAAATTCCCAGTTAGTTAAGTCCCACCCTTCCGCATTTTACTTTGTTGATGTTTGTATGCGAGGTGGAAACAGTAAGATTGGGTTTAGTGAGTTTCGTTGCGGTGAAACTTGTATAGCTGAAACATCTTAAATTTGTCACCAGCGCTAAGATGCACGGAAGAGCACGCAGCGGTTTCATTGACATTATCACCTATCAGTCCGGCTTGTTTGTATTAACAGGACTCGCTTCTTTAAAAACTGAATAGGAATATGTGAACCACTCATTTCATGGTTGTGCGACTACCTGTCAGATCGCCACGCCCGAATCAAAGTAAACGGAGCGCTATCTCAAATGTTCAAAACCACCTGCGGAGTCCTACTAGTATCCGTCCTAGGCCCGCTCCTCTTTCTAATATACATAAATGATTTACCCCTTCTAATATTATTCAAAATGGTCCTGTTCGTGGATTATATGAAAATTTGGACGATAATTAGTTCTGCATATGATAATGAGAAACTGCAAACGGATTTGGACAACGTCTCAAATAGGGCGGCCATGAATGAAATAACATTCATCATACGGAAATTAAGGTGCTGCAGCTTGGCAAGAATGTTCCTTGGACATATCGATTGGGAACCGAAAACTTGACATGGAGCTCGTTAGAAGAATATATTGGAGTGTGGATTAGTGGAGACCTGAAGAGCACGGTGCACTGCCAGAACATATATAGACAGGTCAACAGATTGTTAGGTACATTTCGAAGAATATTTGGAAGATTCTCGCTGATAACTTTACCAAGGATAATGAACGTCTACCTTCGCCATACGATGGAGTATGCAGTCTAGGTTCGGGCTCCTTGGCTGCGAAAGTATATTGCTCTCTTTGATACAATCTATCACAGAGCAACAAAGTTAGTGATGGGTTTTCGTTCCGTAAACCGAAAAATTGCGACGTCTGGGTCTATGTGACTTTACCCAAAGTAGGATACGACGCGATATTATTCTGACCTATGTGGCTGCACAGATCGCCCGAGTTAAAGTAAATGGAGTGCTATCCCAAATGTTCGAAACCACCAGCGGAGTCCTACAAGGATTCGTGCTAGGCCCGCCCCTCTTTCTAATATCATCGGATGATATGAAAGTTTTGACGAAAATTAGTTCTGCTGATGATTGTGAGAAACTGCAAATGGATTTGTACAACGTGTCAAATTGGGCGACCATGAATGACATGTCATTCAACATACGGAAAATAGGATGCTCCAGCTTGGCAAGAATGTTCCTTGGACATATCGATTATGAACTGAAAACTTGACCTATTGAATTGTGTTTACCGAAAGACATCCGCTAAAACACTTGCTTGATGTGTGTGATGGGAAAGTGACACGCGGACATACCTTATTCCTTTACGTCTCAAGTTCCCGTAATGATTTTCGGCGCCATTTTTCGCCGTACGTGGTATTATTCTTTGGAATTCCCTACCCCAACATGCTGTGGACTCTCCTTGTCTGGCGGCGTTTAAAACGAAATTGGACTTACATATGCAAACGAATATCGTTCATGAGCCTTACATTTGATATTTTCTATTCCTGTTATACTAATATATCTCTCACATTTTCATTCATACCGTCATCCTGTGGTGTTGTAAAGTATTAACTTTTTTAACCATAAATCCTTGAATCCTTGAAAAACATCCTATTATTGAAACCCTGACACCCCATCCACGGATCACCGACGCTCGTCGCCATCATACCCGGTAGAGCCAACCATGAGCACACACCGTCTAGCACGAAACCTATCAGACAAGGTACTTACCAGCCCGACTACACGCCACTCAGCTTCCTCCAGGCGATATTCTTAAAACGATCAAAGTTTTTTGGGTTGTATATATAAGCAAAACAAATTTGTTTTGTGCGATTACTTACAAATTAAAAGTAGACAGCCTTGATATCCAAGAAAGTTAAACTAAAATTTCAGGTTTCCTATTGCAATGCCCGTTGGAATGGCACGACTAATAAATTATATCCATGAGTATCGATCTGGCTGTACGGCCTAATAACGCAATATGCTATAGTAAATCTATATGTGAAATATCATGATGTATATTATTGTAAACGAGAATACAGAGCTAACAGACGTTGATAATGTACACGATTATTGGGTGCATTGAAATAATAGTTAAATCTGTTATTACAAATCACATCTACGCAGATGTAATTCCTTTACAACAATCATTGTGATTTTTGTTTCTATCGTTGACTTTAATTGACA
The DNA here is from genome assembly GCA_013407085.1 of Atriophallophorus winterbourni. Classification (NCBI taxonomy): domain Eukaryota; kingdom Metazoa; phylum Platyhelminthes; class Trematoda; order Plagiorchiida; family Microphallidae; genus Atriophallophorus; species Atriophallophorus winterbourni. Next base: position 4,979 of record JACCGJ010008297.1, on the reverse strand, counting down.
GTTTACTAATTACACACATAGAAACGATTTATGGATTTCTATTATCAAATTGACGCAAGAAATTGTCCGTAAAACGAAGAAGCTCAATAAATGTAGTTGTGAAACAATAGGAAATTGCATGCTTTAGCGCACCTATGAAATTTCCTCCTAATCCATGTGACTGTGGATGTCTGGTGGCAGTGAACATATGCCGGTGACCAAGTGAATGTAGCCACTGAGTAACAGATGATATAATGATTCGAAAGAGCTTAGCCGAATGCCGAATGTTATTGCGTTATTCGCGTGATGAAGCGTTTATGGTGAAGCTTTGGCAGCTAGATTGCGAATACACGAGCATGCTTATCGACTCGCGAAGAATCACGAGTTAGTTGTTTAAAAAAATGGTGTGATCAATCGTTTTCATGTATAAAATCGAGCCTTTAGACGCTCATCTTCTTCCTGTCGCATCTCTAGGCGGTAGCCGTTCAGACACAGCAAAATATAGACCGGCAACGCTACTTCCGTTGATCTCTAAATTAATGGAACGCATTGTGACTGCGTGCATAAGAGAACATTTTGAAAACCAAAAAAAGTTTGCAATGAATCGGTTATAGTAAGTTTTTGGTAACGTTTCGCTTCTGGACACAGACCAAGGGTGTCGGTACGAACAGTGTTCAGGTTTAAATGGCATTCTCATGACCAATCCTGAATTCTCTAAGCTAGACAATGGAGATCAAATTAATTGATCACACCTGCTAATTGCTGTGTTCATCCCTAATTATTTATTAATTGCACAGGTCAGCGTCTGCTGACACACTACTTACGTAAGCATGTGCGTAACCAGTCCATAGCAAAATCGCTATTCTACAAGGTTGACCGACTCTGCAGCGATGATGCAGATAAGAGGCGAGCTCATGAAGAAGCCAGTCGCCGACTTGCAAATAATGGTTGCACGAAGAGCTTGATTAAGCGCCAATTGAACCGAGTTGAACATCCGCAACCGAAGACGGAAAAAGTTTGGCGAGCTACGGTATCTCTACCGTATGTCAAAAGCGCCTCCGAAGGAATAAGTCGAATGTTGAATAGCGCAGGTATTAGAGAAACATATAAGGCAGGCAGAACTCTCTGCTCCAAATCAACTCAATTTTAATGGTCTAAAAAGCATATAGCTTGACAAAAACCACAGAATAATATGGGAGTTACGAATAACATGGGTAGAAAAACGGGATTTGTTTGCTTACTGAGCAGTTTAGGAATCAAGTAAAAATCCATTGGACAGAAACTGGTTTCAAAGTTCAAAGCTTTTATGGTGTAAAATATATGGGTTCAAAGTTTGGATTGGTCAACATGAAATTGTCCAAATTCGATTTGAATATATCCAAGGTGGGTGAATGTGCAACATTACAAGATAGGGAGTTCCAGGTAAAGCATAAACGTACGGAATAAAGTACCTTCGACAGTTTAGTTTCGAGTCGGGAATATGTACTGTTTAGTCGTGACTCCGGCTGGTTCTAGGTGGTAGTCGCGTGAATAGTTGTTTTAGGGGATGGTTGGGGGTATGCAGTATATTGAACATAAGTATCAAATCACCTCTAAGACGGCGGTAGCGAAAGTCGAATAGATTGAGACTTGCAATACGATCTTCGTATTGTTTGTGCTTTAAACCGCGTACGAGCTTGGTGGTCCGATGATATAATCTCTGCAAGAGGCTGATGTCCTTCTGTATCCAGGGTGACCAAGCCTGAACCGCATACTCCATGGTTGACCTCAAGTACGTATTAATTATTCGATGAAAGGTTTGCTTAGTGAAACTCCCGAACACGCGTTTTAGCAGTAGCAATACTCGTGACGTCTTTTCATAGACATCTGTGACGTTATGTGACGGTTTCAATGTGCTGCTCACCCACACACCTAAGTCCTTCTCCTTGTCAGTGTTTTCAAGAATATGGGAACTCGAAATGTCTTCCAACAGTCAATACCTTGCATTTTCTGACATTGAAAGGTAGTTCATTTCTAACTGACCAGTCTTGTAAGGCATCGAGGCGCTTATGGATAACCAAAGTAATGTGTTGCTCACAAGGGATGGGGATGTGAGCAACACATTACTTTAATCTGGCGTTCGGTTTTGCAGCGGATAAGGATTAACGAACATCACACCTAATACGCACATGATTACGTAAGCAGTGTGTCGGCATACGCTGACCTGTACAATTAATAAACAATTATGGATGAACACAGCAATTAGTAGGTGTGATCAATTATCTTGATCTCCCCTGTCTAGCTTAGTGAACTCAGGATTGGTCAAGAGAATGCCATTTATATCTGAACACTGTTCGTACCGACACACTTGGTTTGACGAAGCTTCTGTGTTCAGAAGCGAAACGTTACGAAAAACTTACTATAACCGATTCATTGCAAACTTTATTTTCATGACTATCTTACTGATACACACGTCCCAGTTCGCGTGGCAGCACCTTATCTAGAAAAATAAAGGACAGGAATGGAGTTCCGCAAGGCTCGGTGCTTGGACCTCTTCTATTCTTGGTGTATATGAACTAGAGGATATTGGATGCAACTTCATAAGGTGCTTACAAACCTTATAAAGTAGTGTTAATGACGATCCAGCTCGACCGGTCTGTTTTGTGAAAGGGAAACAGATAGAATATCCTATATGGCTTTTACCTCAGGCAGCGATAAAGCGTTTTGTTTAGTTTGGGATGCTTTAGTTTGGGTGTGCCTCCGAATTGAAAGTTGAATTTCGCGCATACTAAAGCGTGGTCAGAATCTACACTGGTGATCCAGTATGATCTGCAGTTTTTGACACTAACTCGCCACTTGTAGCTTATCACGATATGATCAAGCTGCGCTCAAGTACGTTGTGACGGGTATCGCCAAGTAGCTAGATGGCGCTTGGAATGTTAAAAATTTGTGGAGACGTGAAAGAGGCGTTAGTCGTCACAGAGGGACAACAATCTCTGTCTGTACGTTCATTTGACATTCCATACTTCCCTCCAAGGAAGCGCTCAGAATGCGCTATACATGCAACTCGGGCATTAAGATCGCCGACAAGCACTATTATATCGCCACTGCATGCTTTTATTGAGAGAGCGGAGTTCTTCGTAGAATTCGTCCTTCACCTCATCTGCCCCACAGTTCGTGGGTGCGTAAGCCGAAATCACGAATAGGTTATGTCTCTCGTCACTCTGCTTGTTCACTCTGCTGTAACCCTGAAATCTCGCTGCGCAAAGTCTGCTATCAACAATTATCCAATATAGGAGGGAGGTTTCCGCTTTCTGGTTGAGAATAATTCCAACACCAGCTAGGCCGGCTGAGGAAGCAACGGGATCACTGGACACTCGTAGGTGGAACCTACTTCCAAGAGGCATAGGAGAACTCAGTTTCAATACCGAATCCGTGTCGCGCAGACGGGTTTCTGATAGTGTCTCTATAAAGCGGGCTAATCCGAGCTGTTGTTCTGGTTGTAGCAGGGTGCAGACATTTAATGACGCAAGCCTAATAGAGGCGCGCGGTCAAAAGAGAGCTTTGGGAATAGACACCTGTCTAAGGAAAGTTGGCTGAGACGGAATTCGTCCAGCATTGATGGTTCGAAGTGCAAAGGCAGAGAGGGTGAGGGGATGACGTGTGCTTGCGATGTGGGTTGCGGAGAGTAGTAATCGGAGCTTGAATTTGTACATCGTGTGAGAACCATTGACATTATCATGTTGTTGAACTTAGGCTAGATACTATCCGGTTGCCTACACCAAAGTCGGGGTGATTTCGTTAATGGGGTCCCACCCCTAGCTTTTAGCGCCCTGGCTTTACCCACAAAGCAGTGGAGCAAGAGATTTTCGCACTAATTGGTGGTGGATGGCTGACGAAGCGGTTCATACTCCCTTTTCTGTAAAATTTCCAGTTCGGAGGCCGACGACCCTGTTGATAGTGACTGCAGTTTTTGCTTGTGCACCATACAATGTCCTTGTATAAGAAAAGGGGCAGTGATGTTTGAAGCGGCGAGTCACATCCGCCGCATCGTGATGTCAACATTGGATTTTTGTGGCTTTTTATACCGAGAACGCTTGCCAGGCGAAAACCCACCACACCCTCAGACTCCAACGCCGAACCTTTCGCTGAGCTCGGAGAACCGAGCCCACCCAGCTGGTACCACTTTGACGTATTTCGGCAAGCCAGCTGGATAATACAAAAACGAAACCAAAATTCCATGTTGACTAGCATTAGGACACTTGAAGTGATGTTGTTCAATAATTAGATTCGTATTTTAAAGATAGCAAAGCCTTAAATAGGCAATAAACATGTGTATATTGTGGCCTGCATTATCTGCAGAACTAATTCTGTATGCAGTAAGAAAAGATTGAATTATGCAAAGTCAAAACGCATTTTTAATAAAATGCTGCCTTTTAATTAATGCTGCAGAAAAACCAGCGCAATATTATCTTCATTAAAGCTTTGTGGTTTAAAATAATCAGCGATATATGGTGAAATATTAATCTTGGAACGGTAGCCACTGTATTCCTTCCTTTGATACCGATAAACTATCTGAACAGACGTTAGGTTTTAAGTTTGCTTTATCTAAAAAATATATACGTCTCTATTGTTTCTTTCGAACTTATGTTGATTATTATTTCTGGATATTTGAAAAAAGAGATATTATCGTTGTATTAACATCAGTTACAGATTCACCTGCTTATTCACGATTACCATGGAACGAAAGCAAAATCATTCAATCAAAAATAGTCCTTCGTGAGAAGAAAAAAACGAGGAATGTCTGGCGCGAAACCAGAACGTGAACAATCGATTTTATTACACATCACCACATAATGTAATGTCACGAATGAAATATAACCTAGGGGCTTGTTGTTGTTGGCCTCCGTCGGTCGATGTCGACCATGGATGTACATCACATCGCATGAATTTCATGTTTTGCAACTTTTTGAATGACTAAACAGTCCGATTCGGGAGGAACAATCTCTCCCGCAGCGCTT
>JACCGJ010008296.1:0-31320 GCA_013407085.1 Atriophallophorus winterbourni | reverse complement strand
CATATGAGACCTGTATATTTCTGCCGGAAAATCTGTATAACCTAAATGAGAATTACCAACACCATGGTGTGGGGCGGTCCTTAGGAAACATTAAATAGTTGGCTAGTTCAAGTGAAACGTTGGGATTGTCATGAGATGTCCACGTCTCTGTGATGAGAACTATTCCGTACGGGTTTGAGATCAAAAAATGTTGAAGGGTAGAAAGAATAGAGATAATTGACCGTGCATTAAATAATAGAAGATTAATTTTAGGATACTTAACATGTGTAACCGGAAGTGATTTACATTAGTGGTCTGAAATTGAAGGTGTTAATTTTAGTAAGGGTTTTGGTAATGAAAAGAAAAATTTTGCTGAGGGAAATTTTGCATCGGTATATACCTGGTTTGAAAAGGGTCTAGGTAGGTATTAAACGGGTTCCCGTTCATGAAGGGACGCTGATCTAGGGTACCTGACGCGTATTGAAGTGGAAAATGGTAGGGTTTTGAAGAAGGATAGTGAGGACGTGAATGCTGAGGAGAGAAAGGACTATAGGAAGGAATAATTGGGTCAAATGGGTCAGATGTGACCTGGAATTGTCTATGGACCGGGTGATTAGTGTATAAACCATGGGGTGGTTTATATTCATCAAAGTTTCGCTCGGCCCCATGCATACTATTGATGTTTGGTCCACCTCGAAGTAGTGGCGAATTTGCCTTGAATACAGGGAACACGAGTTTTTTAGTAGATTTACCTGACGATCGAGCTGCGGGGCGTACATCTGCAGCGACCGTTTCAATAGTGGTGAGATCGCATTCATGGGCAGGAGTTGTGTTATCAATGTTTAAATTTGGTGTAGCTATAGAGGGGATGCTATCTGAAGTTGGTATATCATCAGAAGCTGAGTCTCGGGGTATAGATGTTGATGTGGAATTATCAACGACAATATCCAGGTCTAATAAATTGGGGATAACTGTTGAGAGTTTTACTACGTTGCAACGCTTGGGAACGCATTTGCGTTGTAAGGGTGTGTTGTCTGGCTTGATCAACACATTGGAAAATTGAGGCAGAGATTTTAGGATATGTTGATTAATAAGTATATGTAATTCATAATTTTGTTAACATATTTTAATAATATCGGGGCACAACTGCGGTTAGAAGGCTTCCTAAGCCTAATTACAGATGCCGATTCTGGGGGGAGGCCATAACGAGACATTACTATCTTTTTGAGGTCCACTAAAGGATATCTATCACCCACATTGAGAAGAATAATGTTTTTAGCACGGTTTCAACGCTGCTCAATTTCTGAGGTCAGCGACACTATGAATCGACCCGTTTGTTGAAGTAGATCAGAGTCTAACACGTAACTAGGGTCAGGAAGGATAGCTAGTGGTTCTAATATGCTGCAAATTTTAGAAACCGTGGACAGCTTATCCGCGACTGATTCAATCTTGTTTCCTAGGTTCCGAACAGTGGTCAGTGGACATATTTCCATCAAGAACCACCGAACATTTTTTAATTGAGATGTAGTTCGCAGTGTTGCTCTTGAAGATTTCGATAGCTTGTAATGAGACATATCGACAGTATAAATATAAATATGTGTAGTGCAGATAAAAGACTTTCCGAAATTTCGAACACCGCGCGTATTAGGCACAGTCATATACTGCATGTGGGCTAACATACAGTCAGGTTATCCAGCCTAAACAGATTTGAGAATAAAATAGAAATGGCAATGAGACTCCAGCGTATTTCCGCGGGCCGCTCACTGCCGGTAGCTAGTCGATATAGCACGGTTTCGGCCGCGCAACACAATTACTGCAGGATTGCACATCCGTGCGATGTTGTATAATGTATGTAAAAACAAGCTGAAATATCTTCAGATTGCCTAGACCTTAACGGAACTAACAGGGTGATGGGTGCGGCGTCCTCACCCATGACACGTGCGACCTCGATAATGTCCTTATCCGAACATTGCGGATGCATGCTGTGACATGTTGTAACCTTACACTTCAATGTCCTAACCGCTAACTTCGCACACCCCTTTGTGTTCTCTATACGAACACTGGCCCTGTTCAACTCCAGTACCTGTGTCCTAAGTCTCGGCTTGGTCATTCCATAACCGTCTCGTGTTGTTCTGTTCTCTGTCTCGGTTGGCTTGGTCTCTCGTACCCGTTCCGCGATCACTAAGCCTTCGTGCTAACAAGTAAGAAGACGTTGTGGTTGCTAACATAGCTGCGCAAACAATCGATCGCCAATTATCTGATGTCGTCAGAGCACTCCCGTTCACAGTGACGGAAATTAAGAGGGAAACAAGATCAGACCCAATTCTCCGGAAAAGCCATCGAATACACAAAAACAAAATGTTCATTGCTGGCCCTCTCGAGACGAGGTGGATCCTTTTCTATCATTAATGATTGCCTCATGTACACTGACCGTGTAATAATTCCCTTTTCTCTCCGTTTCCGAGTTCTCAGACAACTCCATCTGGGACTATTGATGATGTTAAACATGCCTTGGATTTTTCAAGGATAACATTTATTTATTTATTTTTTTAACCTGGAATCGGTTGAATTAAAACAATCGCAAGATCTCACGTGTTCTGGCCGGGCATCGACAAAGATATCGAAAATGTGGTTCGTTTATGCTCTCGGTGCCAACAAGCTGCGAAACCCGGTCAGCACCGCATCCAGGCTTGCCTAACCAGCAGAAGTCCTCATGGGGTGTAAATTGCGTACAACTCTAACGAGTAAGTTACCAACTCAAACAAAATACGAAGAATAACGTTCTGTGAGAAACAGTTCTCCACTAAGTAATGGGACCTGTGTTTGGGTTCGTGATCATCGCCCGAACAGGAACGCTAGGGTTTACGGACGAATCACTAATATTCGAGTTTCAGTTCTCTAAGAAGTGACCGTTCCAGATGGTGTATGGGTACGCCATCGCAACCAATTACGTCCTGCACCTACAAATCCTCAATGCAGACCTACAGTTGATGCTAGCGTCCCACTGGATATATTAGTTGGCACGTTTGGATTAGCCGTTCAAACCACCCAGTTAAACTCTGGCGAGGCGAAAAAATTCGCAAATCAGCAACCAGGTTACAGGTTGACCCTGAGAGGACAACGTACGAAAGTTTCACGAGGAAAGGTGTTGGGTGAAGCGTACTCACCCATGACACGTGCGACCTCAGTAATGTCCTTATCCGAACATTGCGGATGCATGCTGTGACATGTTGTAACCTTACGCTTCAATGTCCTAACCGCTTACTTCGCACACCCTTTTGTGTTCTCTATGTAAACACTTTCTAGTTATAATAACACTACTCGGTTGTTTCCTCAATCAAATTATTTTCAAATTTTATAGACTCATCGATACTTTTGGCAGTTTTCTCGACTTATTAGACCACAATGACATTGAGCTGCTCGCCCCCGACTAGTCAACAGATGAACTGGAGCATTTGGAGGTATTTGCTTCTACCAACGTTTTCCACATACATTTTTAACGAATATACCACGCCTGTCTCGTTATCGATTTTCTGCCATTAGATTCCCCCGTTTGCTGTTCGTCTTCCAGGCTGGTATCCCCGCGATCAGATATCGCAGTGGTTAGTTACGCTTCAGGATATGTCCCGAAACCGTGTTCAATGGCGGTTTGCAATAAGCATCTTCTTGGAGTGTTTGCTTAACCTTGTATGTTGTCAAGCGGAGTGACGAAAAAAGCTTATTATGATGCATGACAGTGAAAGCCGCATGGAAGCTGCCGTGTTGATGTCGCTCTACTCGTTCACGAAACTAGAAGCCGTAGCTATTTAAGTTCCACCCTTCCCCATCTTTTAGGATTTTACTTTTTCATGTTTGCATGGCAGTTAAGCAATCGGTACGTGCTACCGATGTAATGCTGTCTTAGATGATGATGATGATTTGCTGTTCGTGGATCCGTCGTTGTAATGGTAACGTTGTTGGATTCTGAGTGCACCAAGATTCTACAAAATGCGAATGGTCACGAAGTCGAATACGTGGAGCGGTAAGTAGCATTTGCTTTTCAGGTTTTACGGCTCCTGTTCCTTCTATTTTACAATTTCATCTGAAATACGACCATTATTAGGCGGTCTACATAATGAAATGAATGATGTCATCTTATCTACGACCTAATAACCCTTTTATTTTGCGAATTTATATCTAAAGTATGTTTATCTTGGCCCTTGTTACGTGATAATATCAGAGCCCCAATGCAGTTCATCAAACTAAGCGCTCTTCACCATATTCCGATTTTGTGGGGCTCGAATGTTCCGTTGTAGCTTTCATCCGTGTCCGTGACCTTTTTGCTGTAAGTTTGGAAATATTTGTAATAAACATGTATTCAGGTTGAATAGTGCACTATCCAACGGACTTTACACAGGTGTATACACTACTTGGTTGTTAACCCCTAGAAGGAAAATCCCTGGTTCAATGAAAGCAGTGAATCATACATGTCTTATCGATTTCTGTTTGTCACTTTTGGTGACCGATTTATCACAAAACTAATTGTACATGTATATATTCATGAGGTTGCAAACCTGATCCAATCAAAGTGCCATGCATTCGGAGACCTAAACGTGAGCTATGATACTTTCAGGTTAGACCGGCCAAGACGGATGTACGAAAAGGAAATGGCGTTGTATGTATGTATGTATGTATGTACGTATGTATGAAAGCACATGCCTCATTCAGGCAAAGTGCTGCACTGTCATAGAATGCCCAAGCCTAGACAGATATGAGAAAGAAAATAGAAACTGTAGTGAGACTCCAGAGCAATATTCAAATACCACACAATTGCACATCCTGTACAGAAGTGTTAAACATTTTTTCTAGCGTGTTGTTAAACAGATTAAGCCACCAGTAGTGTGACAACCAGCTGGTGTCTCACCGCCATCTGCCTGTACTCAATCTTTAGAATCTTAAGCTACCCGACAGTGTATCAGTCCATCTACAGTCTATGTCTGTGCCTCGCTTAGCATGAAACTGTGCGTGCGATTTAATTTCAAGCAAAATAGCCACGATTTTATCACATTCGTTCACAGCGGTTCATCTACATTACTTTACTTCTGTTTCAGTCTGCGTGACGAACGACGTGCCTGGCACCATTTTAGATAGAATAAATCCAGCTTGTTAACCGTCTGTCTGTACTGAACTGAACTGTACCGTATCTCCTATTTTGTTTTAATGTTTGGATAAAACATACACTTTTTCGAGCTCGAATTACGATTCTGATTTGCGTGCTTTTGGATCCGTTTGGTTGGACTCGATGTTAACATTTTCTAGCGACTAACAATCTCGACATTAATCTCAGCATTAGTTGGAATTTATTTTTGTTCAAGAATATTTCTCGAGCAAAAGAAGGATATGGTAACGGATTTGTATTCTCTGAACATTTCGTGAGTTACAGCTATTTTCTGTAATTTCTTCGTTCTTATTTTGAGTATATTTCCGCTACAATCTTTCAGTAAAGTGCGTTACGGTAAAATCTGATATCGATTTACTACTAATTCAGCGTCCTGCATGTGTATTTAGTTACTCGGCCATAAAGACTTGTTGAAGTGTAAGTGAATTGGATATTTGTTTCTTTTTCAGATGGATCCGGTTTCTTATAGCATCATTACTGATTACTTCGGCCCGGTGAAAACTGCCAGAAAACGGAACGTTAGAAGAAACGACCAAAAAACTTACCAGCATTTACTAAACTGTTACGAATTCACAAATGCTCTGTATTTCACCTCTTATTCGAACAACAGCAGTAGTAGCAATGCCTTCCAGTCCAGCCTAAACAGATTTAAGAATAAAATAGAATTGCAATGAGACTCCAGCGTATTTCCGCACGCCGCTCACTGCCGGTAGCTAGTCGATATAGCACGGTTTCGGCCGCGCAACACAATTACTGCAGGATTGCACATCCGTGCAATGGTGTATAATGTATGTAATAACAAGCTGAAATATCGTCAGATTGCCCAGACCTGAACGGATCTAAGAAGGTGTTGGGTGAGGCGTTCTCACCCATGACACGCGCGACCTCGGTAATGTCATTATCCGAACATTGCGGATGCATGCTGTGACATGTTGTAACCTTACGCTTCGATGTCCTAACCGCTTACTTCGCACACCCCTTTGTGTTCTCTATATAAACACTTGCCCTGTCCAACTCCAGTACCTGTGTCCTGAGTCTCGGCTTGGTCATTTCATAACCGTCCTATGTTGTTCTGTTTTCTGTCTCCGACTGTTCTTACATCGTTTCGAAGTTTCGCTTCGTTTTGCTTGAACAAGCAATCTGTTCACCCGAGTGTATGCGTGTACGGTTTATTTTTATCGGGATATCATTTGTCACCGCTTTATATTGCAAAACTTTGGTATAATGTATAGAATGAAGTATTTCTGTGTGGTGCAGCCAAAACCGCACTAAATTGATTTACCACCGGTAGTGGGTTGCATGCGTAAACACTCTGCAATCTCACTGCCATTTATATTTTACTCATATCTGTTTAGGCCTCGGCAACCTGACAGTATCCTAGCGCGTTTGCAGTCTACGGCTGTGCGGCACTTTGCTTGAATCGGGCTTGTGATTTTATACGTAGAATGACGTTGTTCTTCTGATTGATCAACTCTTTTTACTAAACATACATGAACGTGTGTTTCGATGACACTGTCCATGCGTGAAGCCAGTTTTCTGTGTTTGGGTTCCATTTTTCTTGTGGATGCCATCTAATTCTTATTCCGCTTTTGTTGTACGACAATGATGCTCTGGTGTTTGTTATTCATCTGTAAGATGAGATTGGACCTTAACGTGGTGCGATTGTTAGTGTACCTCAATGACCCATTTAGCTATGCTGGGTGGTGCTCTCCGATCACCTTCATAGTCACTCGTACCATGAAGGTCAATGGATAGAGGTCACGCGAACACGGTCTCAACCTAACCCGTTGCCTTGTGGGTCAGGCTTTTTATCCAAAGGCATTTGTTATGAACCCTAATTGTTCTCCTATCCAGGAATGGGCGACCTGGCAGTATCCCAGCCCGCATAAAACAATGACTATGACTACGAAACCCAACTCCATAGTTCATCGGCCGGCGCGCACGATAAACAGGGTCGCCTTACCTGCTGCGTGCAGCAGGGCGGGTAAGCGAAAGCAAGCTACTGCTGGCCCTACTCTTAAAACTGTTTCTGACCCTTCCACTCCCAACAAATATCCGTCTGTCAATCCCAGCGTTATGAAGTACCGAGCTGAACATATTGGAACATGTTCTGTTAGGGAATTTACAGATCACTTTCTGAAGCCCCGGACCTCTGCTCACATCGGAGCCATGAATGTCAGAACTCAGACAAATAGGCCAGTAAGCTGCATTTGCTCTTACCTTAAATAGTCTATTTTTTGATGTTTGCTGTTTATCGGAAACGCGCTTATATGATCCATCTATAATTACTGAACTTACTGCCTCAAACCTTTCGACTCGCTACTTTTTGCGCTGCTCTGGTGATCCTGTAGCTGCCATTTCATGATAGGCGGGTGTTGGTTTAGTGCTGAATTCAGTTGCCGAATCCTGTCTAATCGATTGTATTCCTTGCAATAGCAGGATGTGCGCAGTTAGACTAGCCACTAATATTAGATCAAACTCAACATCTTCTAATTAGAGATGCTTGTTTATTGTAGCAACTAACACCAATTCCGACGACGAGAAGAATGCCTTCTACGACACACTTTTGCGACGTGCAAAAAGCTCCGATATTTTGAACGGTGAACAGTTTATACAATTCTGTGCAAAATCTCGATTATTCATTAGCAGCACTTCCTTTCGCCATAAAAGATGTCTATGTGCCACATGGCGCTCGCCGGGTGGAAGCCAACCTTCGGCCCAAATCGACCATATCACCATAAGTGCTCGCTGGAGGGGTTGCATTGAGGACTGTCGCTCCTTTTGGAATACTTGTATAGCTTCACATCATGCTCTTGTGAGATGATCCTGGACACAATACAGAGCGTAGACGCGTGAGGAATGAACTTAAATGGAGCTTAAGACTAGACAGAGAAAAGGTGTGGCTAAATAAGGTGGAACAAATTGGAATAGCAAATAATGCGGGTAACGTGCGAAAACTCTTCCAACTTATTCGATCGACGGGGCCTACGAAAACAGAAGTGAGTGAGACTATCGCTGAAATAGACGGTACTCTTATCACTAATAAGAATCGCTGCCTCTCACGTTGGGCCGAACATTTTGAAGAACAATTCAGCTGGTCGCCTGCAACAGACTCATTCCACACCACAAGTGGCATCCGATAAGGATGTGCGATTTCTCTGTTTTTGTTGAATTTTGTAATTGATGCCATCATGGTATTATGCAACGAAGGAGCCCCAGCTTTTGGAGCTCACATAATGCTAGGCGGCAAGCTTCTCGACTTGAACTATGCTGATGAGATATTTCTGCTCTTCGACTCGTACACAGATGCTCAGGTGATACTGAACAAGCTAGCTAGTATTATGCCCGCATTTGGAATGCGTTTTGCACCTTCTGTGTGCAGTGTTCTGCCTATCACCGTTTACCGTACCGCGCCTTATTCGCAGAGCCTGGCAGAAGCTGGGAGAAACGATCGGGTGGCCAGTCCATGACGTGGCGCGTTGGGATGAAGAAACTCACTGTAGCGCTAGGCTCAGTTGGGCGTATTCGTTTGCCTGGGTGGGGTCCAAAAGCTCCACCTAATAGTTGGCTGTAAACCTTACGTGATATGGCTACAAACCGAAGTCAGTGGCGCCAGTGTATTTTATTATGTGTGTCATAATTTATTGTCCGGTATTATTTTATATAAAAAAACAACAAATCGCATGCAGTGAAACTACAAAAACTAGCTGCTTTTGCGCATTTGCTTTTGCATAGTCCGCTTGCCTGCTTTTCCTTTTTACACGTGCTTGCTTATCTGCGTTTCCTGTTTCATATTGCTTGGCACTTTGTCTGGCTCCAGACTTGTGCTTCATGATGATGATGCAATGTTCTGCTGCAGCACATCGACTTATCAAACAGCAATTTATTACTTGACAATCAGCCGCTTGAAAATGTAGGTTGTTTTACGTATCTCGGTAGTTGTATCAATAATTCTGCATCGTTAGATGACGAGGTCTCGGCACGCATTTCTAAAGCAATCGTAACATTCCGCAGCCTAGGTCACCTCTGGCATCAGAATGGACTGTCTCTGTTACTTAAGGGTATGGTATATGGTATGAAAGCACAAGCCTGATCCAGGCAAAGTGCAGCATAGTCAGAGACCGCACGTGGGCTAGGATACTGTCCGGTTGACCATTCCTAGACAGATATGAGGGGGAATAGAAATGGTAGGGAGACTCCAGCGTGTTTCAGCATGCAGCCAATCAATTTAGCACGATGTTAGTCACACAGCACAGAAATGCTGCGCGATTGCACATCCGTGCATCCGTACTTAAGGGTAGATTCTATAAAGCAACAGTTCGGGCTGTGTTACTGTATGTGTGCGAAACCTGGACCTTACGTAAATAATACATTCAGCGTCTTCAAGTATTTGACAAGCGATGTCTCCGCAACATTCTAGGGGTTAGCTGTTACAATCGCATACGCACCGATGCTCTCCGAAATAAGTTGCTCGGTAGTAATGTTCATATAGAGAAGCTCTACTCGTTCACGAAACTTGTTTGAACGCATGTTCCATTCAAGGTGTAGGCATCTCTTCCCAGTTTGTTTGTGCTTACTCTTCTATAGAATCCGTAGCTATTTAAGTCCCACCCTTCCCCATCTTTTAGGATTTTACTTTTTCATGGTTATGGCAGTTAAGCATTCTGTACGTGCTACCGGTGTAATGCTGTCTGTGATGATGATGATGACGCCTTTTCCGTCTAATTAATCACCCATTTCTGTGTTTATTTGAATACATTATCTGGTTCCCACTTACAGCAACCATGACTTCATCAATATTTGCCTATGGAATTAGCTCCTCCGAGAGCGACGAAGAAGATCAGCGCCCGGTTCAGCGCGCTAAATACAGATATGTATTCTACGCTGGCGATGACATGGACATTGAACGTGTTTTCAAGAGCAAAAAGGAGAAGATAATTGAACAAATGCAAGACATCATAAATAATTTTTATAAGCGAAAATTGATTGATATGTCCAACATTTTGATTGGTTGTGCTAGATACCCTTTTGTATAACACTTTAGATTTGGAAAGCTTTTTAAAAATCCACGAAAAATCAATCAAGATAAACGAATATGATATTGCACCACCGTTTTACATTCGGTTCATTGCGGATTTAGAGGATTTCGTCAACGTTTGTTGGGAGAAACGTGAAGAATTAAATCGTGGTGCAGCAAAGTCCCTCACCGCCTTACGCCAACGTGTCCAGAAATACAATCGGGACTTCGAGGAACAAATAAAAGACTATAGAAAGGTTTGTGTGTTCCGCGTTTTTATTTCGCCTCTAGCATTCCGAAAATTATGAAGAGGAAGAAATCTTATATTCTGTTGGTAAGTTGCTTTTAGTAACAGGACAACGCTTCAGATGACATGGAAAATGAAGAAGTGGCTACTCTTTCCAAGGTATGTTTTTGATCATGGTGATTTTTCTAATCTCTCGCCCGTATTCTGATCTTGCATTTTTTGGTTAGTGACCGTTGGACGAATCGTGTTTCTTGCTTATTTATCTATCCGAGCAATTTTTGTTACCATTGTACCAGGGTTTTAAATCTCATCATTATGATCATCGTGTGTTTCAGTGCATGCATACAATAATGCATGCAGCTGTGTGCTTGTAGAATGCAATAATTTTAATGTGGAATGATTTACGTTGAAACCATCGTTTAGATCGCCGGAAACAGCTGCATATTATCAGCTTCAAGGGGTCGTTCTAATGTGCGTCGTCGTATCCTTTAAAGATCTGGAAACATTTGTTGGTTATCGCTAGATATCAAATTACCCACAATACGACTCGATTATTGAGTTTTTAATTATCTAACATGACACGTAGTGGTTTTGAGTCGCCTAATCTGGTGACCATTCTGTACTAGCTAAAAGCAGTTGACAGAATATTAAACAGTATGAAGTAAATCTTATTGATAATGTTTCGACATCGCCTTTACAAAAGTTTGGGATTATAACCTTAACTATATCACTAATGTCGGGTCACTAATACTCACTAATTTCCTACTACATTCTTTAGTTTAAGACGACTTCGCATAATCACATCTTGCTCCTATCTTTTTGTATTGTGTGACTTTTACCAGCCACGGCTGTGCATCATTCCATACACCTTTGTGTTCCAACTTCCGGAGTTTTCATTTGGTGTGTGTGCTATCATTGTGCTTGTTTTAAACGGAAGCTTTACCTCAACCGCAAAATCAATGCTTTTGTCCGCTAGTTAAACGGAATTTGAAACTTGAAACCTTCAGTCGGCTAGCTTTAATCATCCCTTCCTCATTTAAAACCGTCAGAAAATGTGTTGTTTACTAGACGTTTACTTGATCCTTGTATCTTCGCTCTCGCCGTAATTTTTATCAACCATCAATGCTGCTTTTTAGCCCGCATCAACTGTGATCCAAGACGAAGAAAGCGAGAGTGATTCGTTTTTGAACAGTGACGCTTTTCGCTCGCTCAGCCTCGAAGCTACAACGGAGCGATTGCAATATGTTCCGGCTGCTTATTTCTCGAAAACGAAAAAGAAGGTTCGCGAAAACTTATTCAACAAGTTTTGTCTATCAATTATCCTGTGCTTCGGTTTTTTTAAACTGAGGTGACTTATGATGATTTAGCTCAGATAAGACTTTAAATTCTACTTGGATTTATCGTGTCGATTTTAGGAAAAAGTTAAACCCAAAAGGGGACCCAAAGAAAAGCCGTTCAAAGTGAGTGTTAAGCTGGTCGGCGATGAAGAAGGTGCTTCCACCACCGTGGATACACTCGGTCAAATTGAAGAGCCACAAATCCAAGCTTTCGAGAAGGGATCAGAGATCACGTTCGAAGTAGTGAAGAAAAAGTTAACCGAAATCATGTCTAACCGAGGTAAAAAGGGTACCAGCTCCACCGAACTGATCACGTTGCTAACACAGGTTGAGGATAAGATCAGTGAGTTCGATTTGACAATTTTTATGGCCTCCTGACGTCCTGATGTTTCTGCATCTTTTTCTTGTTCTTTTCCACAGAGGAGCTTCAATTATCTGTCGGGCTTCATGCGAAAACCCTTTTTTGCCTTATCGACGTGATTCTTGACTATGACAAGAACAAGTCTTGCATGTCTGCGTCAAACTTTAATCGGTATGTCACTGTTTGTTAAATGTGAACTTCAAATTCTCAGTGAATATTTTCCTCGTTTCATTTACTGCAGCCCTACAATCATTCCTCATCAAAAACAATCAATCCAAATTGTCCTCAAATCATCATCAACCACAGTCTAATTCAAAGTAATTCAAAGTTTTAGTGGTCCAAAAAGCGTATACTTTACAGTAACCACAGATTAAAAATGTTCAAGTTTGTGATCCACTGTATGCAGAATGTTGAACAGCAGGATGCAGTCACCCCTGAGACGACGGTACGAAAAGTCAAACAGGTTTAGAGTTGCAATCCTCTCCTCGTATGACCTGTTATATAGTCCGGTCACCAGTTTTGTAGCGCGGTGTTATACACCAGGAAGAGTATTGTCCCCAAGACTGAGCCTTGAGGTACGCCACTTGTAACTTCTACTGGGCTGGATAGTGCCCCATCAACTCTAACTTTGATAACTCTACCAGTCAAGTAATCCTGTATCCAGGCCAATAATCTGCCGCGCACTCCGAGCTGCTCCAATTTTTGTATGCTGTGGTTGACGGTCAAAAGCTTTAGACATATCCAAGTAACAAGCATGGATAGGGTATCGATTATTCACGGGTCTAGTTCAGTTATCAAGAGTTATGAGAAGCCTGGTGAGGCACGAGTGTATTCTCCTGAATCCGTGCTGTGCTGTTCCAAATGTTTGATAAGTTCGTCAGCTACGAATCGTTCGAGAACGTGACTGGTCTGTAGTTAGACACGTCGGATCGGTTCCCTCCTTTGTATTTCGTAGTGATTAATCCACTTTTCCGGTCAGTAGCAACCTTGCTACAACTCAGTGACAGGTTGAAAAGATCAGATAGTGGTGAGAATGGAGGATGGGCGCATTGTTTTAGGAGGAAAGGTGTTATTTCATCAGCACCTGAGGATTTTTGTCTTTAACCCGAGTAGCTTTACCAGGACACTCGGGTTTCACAGCGATTTCATGTATTGTATTAATTTGTCATTTGAATGCAGGCATATCGGAACATAAGCGCTCGTTAGGGTCGAACACTAGAGTAAAATTGAGCGAGTTCGTTATCGGCTTCGAGAGCAGTGGACGTAGTTCCAGTCGTAGTAAGTAAAGCAGAAACATCTGGATTTACCCTGGGCTTTCTTTTCACGATCTGGAAGAGGAGCTTCGGGTTTCGTTCAATTTTATCCATCAGATACATTTGATACCCTTCTTTATCCTGCTGGACAAGTTTATTAAATTTGTTTCTCAGCAAACGCTAAGATTCCCAGATTCAGGTGTTGACTGCAGTATGTGGCTTCTCTACGCACAGTTTTTCACCTTTATCAATTTCCGTGTTCGACTCAGGATCACGAATTTGAATTCCTTTTTCAGTTTTTTGAAACATATTTACAGTGGAGTTCTATTTTTCGGTTGATTTTCTGATCAAAATTGTAAGAGCAACGAAAAATACGTCCACACAGTAGCGTTACTAGTACGACAAGCTTACGCAATACTTCTATTAAATGCTACCTGACACTTTGAAATACTTTGTATTTTCATGCTATCATTTCCAAAGTTCTCTGTGTAAAAGTGGTCAACATCTGTGTTTAGCTCCATGTTAATCATCACACTATTATTCGGTTATTTCTAAAGCATTCCAAGCAGTCCACCATGGTATCGTACATACATTTAACAAGACTTGACTTAGCTTTTGCGTGTAGCGAGATTAAAAATTGGTGAGATTATTTTAAGCCTTCCACAATGTGGTTGTGAGCAATTGAAATCACAGGTCTGGACCTAAGATGCTGCCCAGTCATTGACTGTGCGTGGTCTAAGACACTGTCTGATTGTTGTGCGTTCTATGTTCGCTATGCTGAGCTGACATTGTTGCGGTATAACGTTTCGTCATCAAACTAGATGACCTCGTCAGCTTAACTTCGTGCTAGCTCGGTGTAAACAGAAAAATCAACATCCAAATTTCTCTGAGCTACAGGCATTCTCTTCAGTGTGTATGAATATATATAAAAGCACAAACCTGATCCAGGCAGTGTCACACAGTCATAGAGTGCATGTGGGCTATGATACTGTCAGGTTGGCCAGCCAACTGCAACCGCTACCATCAATGCACTGAATCGAATCTTCAGTCAACATGGCCTACCAAACACCATCGTTTCCGACAACGGTTCGCAATTCTCCTCCGCCCTTTTTGAACAGTTCTGTAGAGCACACAATGTTAATCACCACCGGTCTCCGCCCTACCACCCCCAATCCAACGGTCAAGCAGAACGCTTTGTTGGCACCTTCAAACGAGCACTCTTAAAAGCGCGTGGGGAGGGGACAACTATGGAAGTGCGTCAACGATTTTTACTGGTCTACCGGTCAGCACCTCATCCAGGCTTGCCTAACCAGCAGAAGTCCTCGTGGGGCGTAAATTACGTACAACTCTAACGAGTATGTTACCAACTCAAACCCAATACGAAGAAGAACGTTCTGTGAGAAACAGTTCTTCACTAAGTAATGGGACCTTATCATTGCCCGAACATGAACCCTTGGGTTTACGGACGAATCACTAATATTCGAGGTTCAGTTCTCTAAGAAGTGACCGTTCCAGATAGTGTATGGGTACGCCATCGCAACCAACTACGTACTGCACCTACAAATCCTCAATGCAAACCGGTTGATGCTAGCGTCCCACTGGATATATTAGTTGACACGTTTGGATTACCCGTTCAAACCACCGAAACATCAAACCCAGTTAAACTCAGGCGAGGCAAAAAAATTCGCAAACCAGCAACCAGGTTACAGGTTGACCCTAGGAGGACAACGTACGAAAGTGGGGGGAGGTGTTGGGTGAGGCGTACTCACCCATGACACGTGCGACCTCGGTAATGTCCTTATCCGAACATTGCGGATGCGAACATGTTGCAACCTTACGCTTCAATGTCCTTATCGCTTACTTCACCCAGCCCTTTGTGTTCTCTATGTAGACATTGTCCCTGTCCAGCTCCGGGACCTGCTAACCTGTGTCCCGAGTCTCGGCTTGGTCATTTCATTTCATTCTGTTCTCTGTCTTGGTGGGCTTGGTCTCTCCTGTCATCTAGTTGATCACTTGGCACAGCTGTCTCTCAACCCACAATACATAGCAAAAGGGCTAATTGTAGTGAGATTTGACAGTGTTTTCGCACGCAGCTCGTTGCTGATGGCCAATCAATTTAGCTCGTCACAGTAGATTTGTGCATCCAAGTTTCTACCGAACTTACTACTCATCAGTAGTTGCATAAACCATAATGTATGCATACTCGTTTGAATGTACTAATGCTTGTCTTTACCATCTGCATTTGATGACCGTGAGCAATACGAAACTATTCGATGTGTTTGTGTTGTTACTTTTCTGTTCTGTTCTAATACTTATTCAGACAGATTGTTAAATTTTTGTGACAAGTTATAATGAACACTACTCGGTGGTTTCCTCAATCAAATTATTTTCAAATTTTCCAGACTCATCGACACTTTTGCCCGTTTACTCGACTTATTAAGCCACAATGACCTTGAGCTGCTTGCCCCCGACTCGTCAACAGATGAACTGGAACATTTGGAGGTATTCGCTTCTACCAACGTTTTCCACATATATTTTTAACGAATATACCACATGTCTATCTATTTTCTGCCCTTAGAATCCTCCGTTTGCTGTTCGTGGATCCGTCGATGGTATAGTAATGTTGCTGCATTCTGAGTGCGCCAAAATTCTGCGATTCGCTAGCGATCACGAATTGGAATCGTTGAGCGGTAAGTGGCATTTGCTTTTCAGGTTTTACGGCTCCCGTTTCTTCTATTTTACAATTTCATCTGAAATACGACCATTATTAGGCGGTCTACATAATGAAATGAATGATGTCATCTTATCTACGACCTAATTAACCTTTGATTTTGCGAATTTATATCTAAATTATGTTTATCTTTGCCCTTGTTACTGGCTAATATCAGAGCCCCAATGCATTTAATAATCAAACAGAGCGCTCTTCACCATATTCCGATTTTGTGGGGCTCGAATGTTCCGTTGTAGCTTTCATCCGTGTCCATGACCTTTTTGCCGTAAGTTGGAAATATTTGTAATAAACATGTATTCATGTTGAATAGTGCACCATCCAACGGACTTTACACAGGCATATACACTACTTGGTTGTGAACCCCTAGAAGGAAAATCCCTGGTTCATTAATAGCAGTGAATCTTACATGACTTATCGGTTTCTGTTTGTCACTTGTGGTGACCAATTTGTCACATGACTAATTGTACATGTATGTATTCATGAGGTTGCAAACCCGATCCAATCAAAGTGCCATGCATTCGGAGACCTGACGTGAGCTATGATACTTCCAGGTTAGACCGGCCTAGACGGATGTACGAAAGTGAAATGGCGTTGTATGTATGTATGAAAGCACATGCCTGATTCAGGCAAAGTGCTGCATAGTCATAGAATGCCCAGGCCTAGATAGATATGAGAAAGAAAGTAGAAACTGTAGTGAGACTCCAGCGCAATATTCAAATACTACAGAAGTGTTAAACATTTTTTCTAACGTGTTGTTAAGCAGATTAAGCCACCAGTAGCGAATTGTATCTGACAACCAGCTGGTGTCTCACCGCCATCTGCCTGTACTCAATCTTTAGAATCTTTGGCTACCCGACAGTGTATCAGTCCATCTACAGTCTATGTCTGTGCCTCGCTTGGCATGAAACTGGGCGTGCGATTTAATTTTAAGCAAAACAGCCACGATTTTATCACGTTCGTTTACACTGGTTCATCTACTTTCGTTTACTTTTGTTTCAGTCTGCGTGACGAACGACGTGCTTGCACCATTTTGGATAGATTAACCCCTGCTTGTTAACCGTCTGTCCTTACATGGTTTCGAAGTTTCGCTTTGTTTTGCTTGAACAAGCAATCTGTTCACCCGAGTGTACGGTTTATTTTTATCGGGTTTATTTAAGCTGTGAGATGTCATTTGTCACCGCTTTATAATACAAAACTTTGGTATAATCTATAGAATGAAGTATTTCTGTGCGGTGCAGCCAAAACCGCGCTAAATTGATTTACCACCGGTAGTGAGTTTCATGCGTAAACACGCTGTAATCTCACTGCCATTTATCCGTCGCGCTGAGACTGGACCTTAACGTGGTGCGATGGTTTGTGTACCTCTATGACCCATTGAGCTTTGCTGGGTGGTGCTCTTCGAGCACCTTCAGAGTCACTCATACCAGGAAGGTGAATGGATAGAGGTCAGACGAACACGGTCTCAACCTAACCCGCTGCCTTGTGGGTCAGGCTTTGGTCGAGAACCCTAATTGTTCTCCTGTCTAGGCATGGGCGACCTGGCAGTATCCCAGCCCGCATACAACCATGACCATGACTATTACTACGAAAACCAACTCCATAGTGCATCGGCCGTCGCGCACGATAAACAGGGTCGCCTTACCTGCTGCATACAGCAGGGCGGGTAAGCGAAAACAAGCTACTGCTGGCCCTACTCTTCAAACTGTTTCCGACCCTTCCCCTCCCCCATCCACTCTTAACAACTCTCCGTCTGTCAATCCCAGCTTTAGAAAAGACCGCGCTGAACATGTTGGAACATTTTCTGTTCGCGAATCTACAGATCACTTTCTTAAACCACGGAACTCTGCTCACATCGGAGCCATGAATGTCAGGACTCTGAGACAAATAGGCCAGCAAGCTGCACTGGCTCTTACCTTAGATAGTCTATCTATTGATGTTTGCTGTTTATCGGAAACGCGCTTATATGATCCGTCTATAATTACCGAACTTACTGCCCCAAACCTTTCAACTCGTTACTTTTTGCGCTGCTCTGGTGATTCTGTAGCTGCCCTTTCAGGACAGGCGGGTGTTGGTATAGTGCTGAATTCGCGTGCCGAATCCTGTCTAATCGATTGGATTCCTTGTAATAGCAGGATGTGCGCAGTTAGACTAGCCACTAATATTAGACCAAACTCAAAATCTTCTAATCAGAGATGCTTGTTTATTGTAGCAACTTACGCTCCAACTAACACCAATTCCGACGACGAGAAGAACGCCTTCTACGACGATCTTTATGCTCTTTTGCGACGTGCAAAAAGCTCCGATATTGTTGTCTTAGCAGGAGATATGAATGCCAGACTAGGTCGCTTAGATACATCTGAATCACAATTAGGTGGCATGTTTGGTCTTGAAAGCCAACGCACAGATAATGGTGAACGGTTTATACAATTCTGTGCACAATCTCGATTATTCATTAGCAGCACCTCCTTTCGCCATAAAAGATGTCAATGTACCACATGGCGCTCGCCGGATGGAAGCCAACCTTCGGCCCAAATCGACCATATCGCCATAAGTGCTCGCTGGAGAGGTTGCATTGAGGACTGCCGCTCTTTTTGGAATACCTGCGTAGATTCAGATCATGCTCTTGTGCGATGTGTGTTCTCGTTAAAGTTCTCCGGTGCGAAGCCCTCGAATGGGAAACGCATTGCTGTCGAAAAATTCTTTCAGCCTGCAGTTCAAGACATTTATAGGACCACCTTGAGTAACTCACTCCCAGTTGCCCAGTATGCAACTACCGATGAAAGGTGGAACAAAATTGCAGGGATTATGCGAGCCGCCGCAATAACCGCCTGTGAGACTGCACTACCAACCCAAAAGTCCCACTGGATTTCACAGCGCTCTATAGAAATTCTTCACCAGCGACGCGAAATACCTCATGGTCCTGGACACAATACAGAGCGTAGACGCGTGAGGAATGAACTTAAACAGAGCTTAAGACTAGACAGAGAAAGGTGGTGGCTAAATAAGGTCGAAGAAATGGAAATAGCAAATAATGCGGGTAACGTGCGGTAACGTGCGAAAACTCTTCCAACTTATTCGATCGACTGGGCCTACGAAGCAAGGAGTGAGTGAGACTATAGCGGAATTAGACGGTACTCTTATCACTAATAAGAATCGCCGCCTGTCACGCTGGGCCGAACATTTTGAAGAACAATTCAGCTGGTCGCCTGCAACAGAATCATTCCCTCACTTGAAGCAGTGTGATCCTTGGCCTGTTAGCGTAGATCCCCCCAATGATTTAGAAATTAAAGCATGTATCGAATCCATGAAACGATTCAAAGCTGCTGGCCCCGATGACATACCGCCTGTTTTGTTCAAAGAAGGTGGCCAAATCCTAATCAGCACATTAGGAGATCTCCTCCGTGAAGTGTGGATGTCAGAATCCGTCCCTCCGAGTTGGGGCGAATCAGTTATCATACCTATATTTAAAAAAAGTGTGCGAAGCTCATGCTCTAATCACCGTGGGATAAGTCTCACTCCCATCATTACGAGATTATTAGCGTCCATATGTCTTCGAAGATTAACATCGCATAGGGAATCACAGACCCGTGAGCAGCAAGCTGGCTTCCGGCCTGGCAGAGGCTGTGTCGACCACATTTTTACTCTTCGACGGATATTAGAACTGCGGCACACATATCGACAGCCGACAATAGCCATCTTTTTAGACTTCAAAGGAGCATTTGATTCAGTCGATCGAAATGTCCTGTTTAAGACATTGCTGTGCAAAGGCGTTCCGCATAAGTATGTCAACATACTACGCGCACTTTATGCTCATACATCCGGATGCGTTAGGGTTTTACAACGAACTTTCTCCCAAATTCAACACTACAAGTGGCGTCCGACAAGGATGTCCGATTTCTCCGTTTTTGTTCAATTTCGTAATTGATGCTATCATGGAATTATGCAGCTACGGTGCTCCAGCCTTCGGAGTTCACATAATGCCAGGCGTCAAGCTTCTCGACTTGGATTATGCTGATGACATAGTTCTGCTCTTCGACTCATACACAGATGCACAGGCGATACTGAACAAGCTATCTAGTATTGTGCCCGCATTTGGAATGCGTTTTGCGCCTTCTAAGTGCAGTGTTCTTCTGCAAGACATCGACTTATCGAACAAGGCTTTATTACTTGACAATCAGGCGCTTGAAATTGTGGATCGTTTTACGTATCTCGGTAGTTGTATCAATAATTCTGCATCGTTAGATAACGAGGTCTCGGCACGCATTTCTAAAGCGACCGTAGCATTCCGCAACCTAGGTCACCTCTGGTGTCAGAAGGGACTGTCTCTGCTACTCAATGGTAGAGTCTATAAAGCGACAGTGCGGGCTGTGTTACTGTATGGGTGCGAAACCTGGACCTTACGTAAAGAACACATTCAGCGTCTCCAAGTATTTGACAACCGGTGTCTTCGCAGCATTCTAGGAGTTAGCTGTTACAATCGTATGCGCACCGGTGCTCTCCGAAATAAGTTGTTTGTTAGTAATGTCGATATAGAGAAGCAGATCAACCTGCATAGGTTAAGCTGGTTGGGTCACGTTTTACGGATGCTGGACCACCGACTTCCGAAACAGATTCATTTTGCGACGCCACATCCTGATTGGCGTAAATCTCGGGGTGGCCAAACCGTCACATGGCATAGGCAGCTAAAAATTCTTACTAGTAACCTTTTCAAAGTAGGCGCAGCGCGTCTTCCAGGCTGGTGTCCCCGCGATCATATATCGCATTAGTTAGTTACGCTTCAGGATATGTCCCGAAACCGTGTTCAATGGCGGTCTTGCACTAAGCATCTTCTTGGAGTGTTTGCATAACCTTGTATGTTGTCAAGCGGAGTGACGAGAAAAGCTTGTTATGATGCATGACAGTGAAAGCCGCAAGGAAGCTGCCGTGCTGATGTTGCTCTACTCGTTCACGAAACTTGTTTAAATGCATGTTCCATTCGAGGTGTAGACACCTCATCCCAGTTTGTTTGTGCTTACTCTTCTATAGAAGCCGTAGCAATTTAAGTCCCACCCTTCCCCATCTTTTATGATTTTACTTTTTCATGGTTGTATGGCAGTTAGAATTCGGTACGTGCTTACGGTGTATTTGCTGTCTTGATGATGAATTATGACTTTGAAAGAAAATAATCAATATCATAGTTTAAGAATACTCTAATTTTTTTATAGGCAATTGGTGTTTCACCCACTATCAAAGCATTTTAATATTATTTATTCGTTTTTTACTGGATCACATCAAATCACAGCAGGATCGCATTGTCGAATATTTCCACCAAATTCGTCTCATACACAGAGCTCCTCGAATATTTATATGTTCACGTAAAACTGCATCATTATTTTCTTTATTTATTCATCGGGCATTCAATTGTTTATCCATTGAAAATCTCGCCCCACTTTTACCCTGATTTTACACGGTATTCTGCTAGGCTCGAATTGCAAGGAGGTTGACTTGGAGAATTCAAGGAGAATAGGTCAATGCTCTTCACAATGTGTAATATTGCTACTGCTGAAAATGAATTGGCCCAGTACATGCGGAATCAACAGCGAAATTGTAACTTGAACCCGCTTTTTCGATTTCATGATAGGCTTGATATGATCGAATTTCTAATCTCTAGTTTATCATTTAAGCTCCACCCATGGCAAATTAATTTTACTATATATTTTACTGATAACACAGTGATGAGATTCGTTTTTCCGTTCAGAAAAACGTTTCTCTGCTTTGTCATAAGTAAAATGTTACGCAAAACCTGTTCAAACCAATTGCACTGAAATTTATTTGCATCGCTCGTTTTTAAACTGTTTATCATCGGAAAACACACGTCGTGCCATTAATTAGCATTTGCGATCATTATTGTTAATATAATATTTTACTTTCCAGATAACTACTTTTAACGGTCACATGTATGTGCGTGCAATATTTTGATCACCATAAATCCCGGTAAGTGCTGTGATAGCAGTTACCCGGTCTCTATTTCATTCTAGGATTCTAGTTGCACAGAAAACTAGCATCAATGCGGTTGAAGTCATTTAATGTCGGAAAATCGAAATATGTCAATCTCCCAAAATGATCGATTATTCCCATTGAAAAACACTACGCGTTTAACTAGACGCAAATCACCATTGTTCAGAACGAGTTAAAACATTGTGTGTTTCCGGGCACGTAGGTCTATATCGTACTGTCCATACAAGATGAGTGCAATCAAAATGAATTCGAGCGGTTTGTGTGAAAGATTTGCATGTAATTCTCATTTCTTTCTTTTACGAGACTACAACAAATCCGCGCAACATTTTTTTCCAATCCTCAACTCTTTTAATTCACGCCGAGACACATCGTAGTGCGTGAAAAAATGCGAGAATCGTTTGCTAGTTGTGTGATGATAAATCATGGATATTGGCATTCAGTGGTTTGCAGTAGTTTTATTAAAGCCCCTAATTTTATGAGTGCTAGTGTTTAATAGAAATGTTTGCGTAGGTCTAATCAACTGTATCCTTCATATTTATGCCAATATTATGTTATGTATTATATGTTATCGTAAGGAGTTATGCTTTGAGCTGCTCTCAAGTGTTTCTATGAAATTGCCATGTTCATTCATCGCAATGCGAAATCTCCGAACAAACCAATCATAGTAGTTATACACGGTTGCTTAAAATCCTTTGAATCAAACTCTTGAATACTTGTTTGATTAGTGCATAGTGTATAACCTAATACTTAGAAATGTGAATTAATCATCCTTCAAATAGACTTATTTAAGGAAAAGAATGATGGAAGAATAACATACTAACTTTATTTGTTTGCAAACATTTTTTCAAAACAAGAGATTTTCAACAAAATATTTTACAAACTTTGAACGGTCAATAGCTTATGGAGAAAGTCGAATGTGTTTTTTTAGATTTAAATCCAAACAGATACTGATCTGTTTTTGATGTCAGATATAATATTTTACATGACGTTTAGTTTCAGGTAAATACATATAAATACTTTAGAGTTTCAGATCACCCACATTGAAATGTATTCAAAACATTAACCGTTCACAAAAGCGGTGTTTCTAAATCGTACATGATTTGAGTTCGATTCATGGGGATTCCAAATGAAAAATGTAACTTTACAAAAAGATTTATGGCGGAATTATTAGTAGTCAGCAATGTGAAACTGTTCAACAATAGCTATTCCGGGGATCGGTATCGATAATCACAATAACCAATGTACACACGGCACATCTGCAACATCCAGATGAGCAGGGCTACAATATGATATTTTTCACTCTGTCGTGTATGCCTTCGGAATCCAAACTTGTTTGAGTCATTCAACTTATAGGAATCGATGTGCGCACCATGAAGAACGTGAGGCAAACGCATCCTTATATATGAAGTGATCACTGTATCCAGGACCTACGTAATCGGTGTTTTTGAATACTAACATCTCGCAAAATTATTATTTCATGCAAGATTCGTAAACGATCAAATTTTATATATTATAAAACTTTCTAATTGATTTGCTAATATACATCATTATGGAAAACCAATCTTAGCATGCTAATGAGTTAACGAATTTTGAAGATCACTAAACCGGGTCGTCAAATGCTAATATTATATGACGGCCAAGGCTTTTGATCATCTTTAAAAGCTTGTCTGTGTGAATATTCATGTTCTCCGTTTCACTATTGATATAAAACAATCTCAGTGGATTCAATCTTAACGTGTATGTTTGTTACGATCATGTATTCAAGT
Organism: Atriophallophorus winterbourni; assembly: GCA_013407085.1. Classification (NCBI taxonomy): domain Eukaryota; kingdom Metazoa; phylum Platyhelminthes; class Trematoda; order Plagiorchiida; family Microphallidae; genus Atriophallophorus; species Atriophallophorus winterbourni. Next base: position 7,474 of record JACCGJ010008296.1, on the reverse strand, counting down.
GAAGTTATATTATGAAGGAAAATGCACGCACAAAGTAATACTGTCAAGAAAACGTATGCAGAAAAATTAAACAAATACTTACGGCCATTAGTACCCAAAGCAACCGAGATACAGATTACCAAGAATAAGTGCATGCGCAGCATTTTGGTGTAATACAACGTGAGTTCGTTCTCAAGATGCGTTCTCACGAAATCTCCTGTATATATACGCTCGAAAATATCACAATCGATTTTTCTTTTATGATGATTCGCGTTTTCAGTTCGTCAGACAACGACAGACTGCACCGATACAACAAATTCATTCGGATCGATAGTTCACTTTTGACTACAATAACAAGTTTTCTCGAAGTATCTGTCAAGTTCGTTCAATCTAGGCACGCCAAAACTCGCGCTGATTTGGGAGTATTGATCGTTTTTAATCAAGTGAACATAACTCGCCGATTTGAATCAATATAGCAGCTTGGCTTCAGTAGCTTGGCTTCACTTTCGTTCATCTAGTTGATTAATTGTACATATATATACAAATGAGCTGTAAATAAAACGATGCATTCTGTCAGTCGTCTTCTACCACTTTCGTGAGTGTTGGGTCAGCCGGAACTCGCTCCAAAAAAACACAACAGACTTGGCGACGGGAAAATGGCTATCAGCTTTGAGCAAATGCAAGAATTACTTCAGCAACAGCAAGCACAGTTCGAAAAATCACAGAAGCAGCTCATTGAACTTTTTTCTCAGAAGCTGAATATCAAAGAAGAACAGAAAGAACAGACACAGCAGCAATCAATTGACTCAATCGCAGCATCCATCACAGAGTTCCATTTTGATGCAGAATCGGGAACAACATTCAATGCTTGGTTTCAGAAATACGAAGACATTTTCCGAGTTGAACTAGCAGGTCAAGGTGATGCATGGCTTGTTCGCCTATTGTTGAGAAAACTTGGTCCTGTTGAGCACGAACGTTACACTAACTACATTCTTCCAAAATGTGCTCGAGAGTTCAGCTTTGACGAAACCATGCAACACTCACGACAATCTTTGGAGAACAATCATCCTTATTCAGCATCCGTTACAACTGTCTCAAACTGATGAAAAAGGAAACAGACGACTACACTACGCATGCTGCTATCATCAATCGAGAGTGTGAAAGATTCAAGCTCGGTTCGATGACGCCAAATCAGTTCAAATGCTTGATGTTCGTTTGCAGTCTTCAATCGCCAGCAGACGCAGACGTTAGAACAAAAATTCTGAGCAGACTGGAGCACGAGCCGGAAATGACCCTTCAAGACATTGCAGCCGAATGTCACAGAATGGTGAACCTCAAGCATGATACCAAGTTGATTGAAAGCGCCGGACAGAAAATAGATCCTCAAGTGTACAAGAACACAGCAGCACACAGTAGTTCACAAAGTCCTCCCAAAAAGTCATTGAAACCCAAAAGTGCCTGTTGGAATTGCGGTCGATGGCACTATTCGAAAGATTGTCCGTTCAGAACCTATAAGTGCCGCAGGTGCAAGCGCATTGGTCACAAAGAGTCACATTGCAGAAAAAACTATTGGACCGGTGCAAACAGTCTTCATAATCCAAAATCGAATGGAAACCGGGGCAGAATCAATGCGGTCATTGCAACCTTTGAAGCAGATTTGGCAAGCAGACGGAAATACGTCGCAGTGAGAATTCAAGGCAAGACCGTTTCGTTGCAAATCGACACCGCCTCAGACGTCACATTGATTTCCCGCTCAACGTGGAAGAAGATTGGCTGCCCAACAGTCTATCCCACGGAAATGAATGTGCGAAATGCCTCTGGTGAACCACTGAGGATTGACGGACAATTTACTTGTAAGATTGATTTCAATGGTGAGAAAGCAACTGGTTTAGTTTACTTGACACCTCATGAAAAACTTGATTTGCTTGGAATTGATTGGATCGAACGACTGAATTTACTTAGTGTGCCTTTAAAAGATCTGTGTTCAACAAAACCTGCAACTGTGTGCCAGACAAATTCTTCATCAAGAACATGTCGACAGTTGATACGCAAACATGGTTACGATATCCGGAACGAATCGCATCAAGGTGACAATGATTCTACAAAGCAGACAACTCCCAACTCAGTCTTTTTAAACGCTGCAAGCTTCCAAGAACAATCAACGCTCGTAATGAACAACCACGCAGGCAGCAAGGTATTCGTCGCAAAAACAGTTCTCGAAACTATAAAGAAAGCAAATTTATTCGTGGCCGTTTCACAAGATCAAGCGACTATAAAGAGGAACCGGTTTGCGGTACAGGTGGTCCACGTGGCTCTAAGGCGAATGCTTCACAGAAAAACGCAACTCGTGGTTCACGAAAGCAGTATAACGATTCCCATGCGTTGGCACCGCATGTTTCTCAAAATGAACCTATCAGCACTGATGAACAATGGCAAAGAGTCGACAACCGTCTTGCTGAACAACATCGCACAGACGGGACACAAGAAAGAAGATACCGAACACGAAGAAGAACAATGGTTCAACCATTTCAAATCAATCCAAGAAACAAGGCGTACATAGACCGAAGGTGAATATCCTTTTTTCGCAGGGGGAGGTGTCAAGGTCTAGGCACGCCAAAACTCGCGCTGATTTGGAAGTATTGATCGTTTTTAATAAAGTGAACATAACTCGCCGATTTGAATCAATATAGCAGCTTGGCTTCAGTAGCTTGGCTTCACTTTCGTTCATCTAGTTGATTAATTGTACATATATATACAGATGAGCTGTAAATAAAACGATGCATTCTGTCAGTCGTCTTCTACCACTTTCGTGAGTGTTTGGTCAGCCGGAACTCGCTCCAAAAAACACAACATTATCGAATTAACAGATGGAATCATTATGTGTGCTGAGACCATTTTTCGTGTTATATTCATATATATTACTTCATGTATACATGTAAATTGTTGGATGCGTTTTCGAAAGCAATTTGTAGATTTGCATTTATAATATTCATCAAACAACGTAGACGACCTCCGGGAAACACTTCGGTAGAATCTGAGTAAAAACATGGTTTCGTTAACTATGCTAATCATGTAAGGACCAATCTAGTTCTCTCGTCTGTGTATCACTTCCATGGTCCACAACAAAAAGTTATTTCTGGTATACGCTTCTAGGTAACGTGTTTAGATGGGGCAGTTTGCGGCTAGAATTGCGAACTATTTGCAGCCTCCATGTGATGGACCGCTAGCCAACCAGAGCTAACGGTCAAGAGGTATTAGTGTTAGCGTGATGCGATATACAGGATATTGTTCTGGATCGCAATCACAAATGATGCAGATTTTGAATTTCGGCAGCTTCAAGCATACATTAATGAACTCACTTAAGGAATCAATTTGTGATTCTGTATTTGAACATCGTGTTTCCTTGTAATAACTCTATATAACAGTTTTATTATTATTATTATTATTATTATTATTATTTCGTTTACCACTTCAACGCCTATTCAAAACTCCGTGAGCAAATCAAAATCCTGAAGTTATTTAATTATGTGTTGACATCCTTATCTCTTACAAACCACTACCGGTTTTGGACGATTTGCCGTCATCAAGTTGAGACAGTAAGGTCAGGTTCAGTTAAACTTGAAGCAGTGTAAAATGTTTAAAAATGTTTTACTTGCATGCTGGTGTTATATATGGAAGGCAATGTGATCACAACACTGCATCGAAATTTTAAATACGTTTTAATCCTTTAACCAATCACCAATATTGTAGTTTATGTCAGTCCAGATGTAATATTGGGCATTTTTGTTCAAATTGGGGATCAATGTAGTCGTACACATTTCTTTACACATCCAGTGTATCTTCCTCGCTGAAATCGTTGATTATTCACTATGCATGAACAAAGTGGTGGCTGTGATATGTTTTTACCCTGCCCGGATAAACACATTGCGAAATGGCATAGCATTCGGGATATTTCATTGAGCTGTTTGGATCACGAGGAGCTAAATGGACTATCGTTTTAGTATATCTTCCATTGTCATCCACTTAGAGTTGCTGATCACGTAGTTTAAGCGATTTGCAATTTATATTGCATAATTTTAATGTTTCAATAGTAATGTACGCGTAACTCAAACATTTAATACACACATTTAGGTTTAGTTCGAGACAGAAATCGTTGATGTTCGATTCGATTTTCTCCTACGCGATTTGGATTCGTCAGCGTCGGAAAGCTCGGGAATGCCGTGTACATATATACTGCGTTTGGCCTTATTCCTGCCTCTAGTCAAAAGACGGATTTTTCTTGGCTTGTCGTGCTGCCCATGGTAGGTCCACGAAGATGCGGATTGGGGTGGGAGATTTGTGGCTACATACATTCATGGAGAACGCTTCAGGAGTCAACCTCGAGGAAAAATCCGGAGCCGGAGTCCCGTTAGGCAGTCTGAAGTTTATTCAACTTCGTCCTGCCAGCTCCTGCGACGGCATCGTTGTTCAAACGTATCAGCCTAGCTGTTCCTTTGGTTTTATTGGTGCCGTGGAGAGGGAGCACTTGCTGGATAGGCAACGGCTAGTTCTCCATATTGAACTGCCCTGGCGTACATCACAACGCGCCAATGAAGAGGACACTCTATTCCGCTTCTGCGGAAAATAACACATGAAGTAGGAGATACCGGTTTAAAGCTATGGCTCGACTGGCGCAGAGCTAAGCGCCTGGGGCTGCTTTCGACAGTAGGAGAGACTTCCAGGTCTCATTGGACGGCTACTGCTCTCCTCAATCTGAGCAGCCCCCAGTCAATAAGGTGCCGTCTCGCTACGGTCTGCTATCCTCATTGGGTGCATGGGGATTCGCACCAGCGAATCGAATTACCAAACAACAAATGTCAGTTCTGAAACTTAGAACCTGGAACGCCCGGTCCATGCTTCCAGCATTTCATGACGACGTCTCGAATATCAGACGCTTTAGAAAGTCCACCGTGATTAACAACGGGCCAAAAAGGCTGAATGTCGTCTTGGCTGCCCTACAAGAGACGCGCTTACCAGACACTGGTAAGATAACAGAAAGTGATTACATATTATTTTTGGAAAGGTGGAGGTTCCGATGAGCCCTGACTGCATGGAGTTGGGTTTGCCGTGCGAAACGACATATTAAAAGCAACAGAACCAAGCCACAGCGATAGCGAACGGATTTGGACTTTAAATCTGAAGTGCATTACTGGTACCATTACGTTGGTCAACGTTTATGCACCGATGCTCTCTGCGACGCCTGCTGAAAAAGGTGCTTTTTAGCATTACCTCGCAGCCGTCCTGAAAAACGTGCCACAGAAAAACTGTGTAGTGCTATTGGGTGATTTCAATGCCAGAGTTGGTGCAGATTACGAGTCTTGGCAAATCTTTCTCGGAAGGTTCGGTGTAGGTAAAACGAATGTAAATGGGAAACGCATTTTAGAATTGTGCACACAGTTTAATCTTTGTGTCAGTAACACTTTCTTTCAAACAAAACCACACCATAAAGTCTCTTAGAAACATCCTCGCTCTAAGCATTGGCATCAGCTTGATCTTATTCTTGTTAAGCGAACTAATATAGGAAGTGTGCTCCTCACAACATCATATCAAAGCGCAGAATGCGACACTGATCATTCGCTGGTCTGTGCAAAACTGAATCTTCCCCGCACAAGATTTCACCGCACCAAATTGTCTGCTAAGCCTAGAATGGACGTCACTCGCATGTGCGAACTTAATCTAACTGCGAGATCCGCGAACGCCTTCACAGACGAGTTCAACAAGACAACCCAACTTGAATCTGCTTCAGAAAACTGGGAATTGATAAAAAGCTGCAAATGCCGAGTCGCACTTTCCACGTTTGGTCTGAAGAAAGCTCGAACGAGCAACTGGTTTAAAGCAAACGCGTCTGAGATGACTGCTGTGCTGGATGAGAAACGCTCAGCATTCTTGAGGTTCAAAAAAATATGCCAACAGATGAAAACTTACTTCTTCTAAGAGCAGCTAGAAATAAGGTCCAACAAACTGCAAGGCGATGTGCAATCGCCTATTGGACTGAAGTTAGCCTCAATATCCAAAAAGCTGCGGATACCGGAAAGTTTCACGGTATGTATGATGGGATCAAGAGAGCCATTGGCCCAAACAAACTTAAAACGGCTCCCATTAATTCTTCATCTGGTAAGCCGATTGTCAACAAAACGCAACAGATGGAAAGATGGGTAGAGCACTTCTCCTCACTCTACTCTAGGGACAGTACGGTTCTACCGCATGCACTTGAAAATATCGAACGTCTGCCGACCATTGAATATATAGATACCCCTCCTACTATTGATGAGCTAAATAAGGCAATTGACCGCCTAGCGAATGGGAAGGACCCTAATGACGACGTAATTCCATCTGAGCTCATCAAATGCGTTAGAGCAGCATTATTACAACCTCTTCACCATTCGCTTCTTCAGTACTGGCAGGAGGGGGGTGTCCCACAAAAGATGCGAGAAAAACAGATCATCACGCTATTCAAGAATAAGGGTGACAGAGGCGACTGCAACAATTACAGAGAAATCTCTTTTCTGAAAGTTGTAGGCAAATTGTTTGCTAAAGTCTTACAAATCCGGCTGCAAGTTTTAGCTGATAGAATTAACTTCGAATCTCAATGTGGCTTCCGCAAGATCAAACGTTGACATGATCTTCTCCCTGAGACAACTTCAAGAAAAGTGTCGGGAACAGCGTATGCCATATACGCTGTTTTTATTGATTTAACTAAGGCATTCGACTACGTCAGCAGGGATGTTTTTTTCAAAATGCTTGATCTGATAGGCTGCCCCCCAAGGCTGCTCATACTCGTTATTTCGTTCCACTCAGGCATGAAATGCTCAGTCCATTTTAACGGTTGCAGTTCAGAAGCATTTGAAATTCGCCAAGGCATCAAACAAGGGTGTGTTCTTGATCCCACGCTGTTCGGCATTTTCTTTGCTCTGCTCCTGAAGCACGCTTTTAGGACGAGAACAGAAGGCATTCACATACGCACGTGAAGTGATGGCAAGCTTTTAAACCTGAACCGGTTGAGAGCACAAACCAAAGTACGGGATGTGATAATCCGTGACCTGTTGTTTGCCGACGATGCAGCCTTTATTGTGCACTCCCTAGAGAACCTACAGTCGCTAATGGACTGTTTTTCCTCGGCATGTAAAGACTTTGGTCTAACAATCAGCATGAGCAAGACCAAAGTCATTGGTCAAGGGACTGAATCGCCACCAATCATCACTGTTGGAAACTGTCAGCTCGAACCAGTACATCATTTCAAATATATTGGTTCAACCATTGCGAATAACCTCTCGCTAGACACGGAGATTGATAAGCGGATTGGCAGAGCAGCTGTCATTTTGTCCCGATTGAACTCTCGTGTTTGGGGTAACCGCAAGCTGACTGTAAAGACAAAGATGATGGTATACAGCGCGTGCGTACTAAATGCTTTACTATACGGCAGTGAAACCTGGACCACCCTAGCAAGACACGAACG
>JACCGJ010008295.1:0-12461 GCA_013407085.1 Atriophallophorus winterbourni | reverse complement strand
GCGTACTGCATTGCTTTTAGTAGTTTTTCTTTGTGCGCATCCGATGATGATGGTAAACGGTAAACTATACTAACGGTGCAAATGTCACCTGAGTCGAGCTTTAAGTTACAGCATATACTATCTTTCAGATCGAGATCAGTGTCTGTATCTACCGTACTGTATAAACGGTCGTCATGGTAATCAGATACTCTGGCACATGTTCTTATACGGTCTCTCCAAAACAGTGCTATGTTTGCAAAAGAGCGCCCGCAATCGCCAACTTGATGTTCAAACCATGTCACAGTTATTGCTATGACGTCGAGTGAGTGTTGATTACAGAGTTCTTTCATGTCATTTTAGAGGTAGGGATATTCTGCTGGTCGACAGTCAGTAGATCCTCCGTCGACTTTTCAAACTGACTAACATCTGAGACGCAGATAGCATTCGCATCGCAAATTATCTTTACGTAGTGGGGCATATTGTGGAGGTATTTGATGTAGCGTTGTAGTTAGGTTGGTTTTACTATTTAGTGAGTCATTGTGATTCACTCTTTTCTTCTTGACTACGTGTTGCAACCGCATAAAGTTTCTGATCTAGTTTATCAGCAAGATGTTTTGACCGCTTCGTTTCCGATACACGCACCGATCACAAGAGTTTCGTATACATCACAACCAGTGAATCACAAAGTGAACCACGTAAAACTAAGAAATAACAACTTTAGTTTGCAATAACAACTGCAATAACAACTTCAGAGTGCATCATAACAAAATCTGGAGTGCACCGCCAAAATATGATGCTTTATGTCTAACTGATATAACTTGATTTAAAACTAGCGAAAGTTGATCCGATGCTATATTGGTCAGGGTTAGACACTCATCTTCTCGATCAATACGGATCGATCTTCCAATCTGGGAGACAAACCCAGGTTCATTGAACTTAATCATAATGTCTTCCTTCCTATGACGACAATGAACGAGAAAACGATTGTGGTGTGCGGAGGATGTGAGTAACAAGTCAACAATCAATTGACTTCTCTAACATGATAATAAAACAGTTACCTGAATTTGATTCGTTACGGTTGACACAGAATATTCATCAGATCAAGTTTGATGGTCAGGCCAAGTAACATATCTACGCAGCGGTCATTCCATTACATATATTTTTAGATTACCACAAAACCGATTATATTATGCCTAGACGATTCACATGTCACGTACATGACCAGGTTAAGTGGTCGTTTTTAAACATTTCTAGATTGTGTATATCGATTATTTTGTTGTGCATTAAAAGTGCACCGCCAACCTAAATAATAAATTTGGGATGGATATTTACTCGCAACTCGAGGCTGCCTTCAGACACACGCTTGATGATCCTTGATTCTTGTGTGAAGTTACCTGGACGTTAGCCCCATGTAAACTCGACGGCAACTCACAAATTGGATTCTGTAGATGCTATTCATTACTGAACTCCACCAAGGACGGTCCAAAGCCTGTCCCAGAAAGGAGGAGGGTTGGTCTTAGGGCTAGCAACCCTATCGCGTAAATGTTACATTTCTACGGAAACGATGACAACAGATCCGAAAGTTCTACTTATCAACGGCAAGAGAAGTGACGCGAACCTTGAAAAAGGTCCCATGACGGATGGAGATGGAAGCCGAAAGAAAGTTTTTAGCCCGATGGCCGATCTCCTTGCGCCGAAAAAAACGATAAGACTTGGTTGCTGGAACGTTCGAACGCTGTATCAAGCTGGCAAGCTGGATCAAGCCATACATGAGCTAAACAGGTATGATCTGAGTATACATGGAATGTCCGATGTGAGATGGAAGGGCTCTGGACAGCGAAAGCTAGGTAGCTGTGAGACTATTATTTGGTAAGGAAGGCAAGATAACCTCCATCATGGTGAAGTCGCTCTGCTTGCAAGCAGAAAGACCAGTCGTACTGTCATGCAATGGAAGTGTGTGAACGAGCGTCTCCTAAATGCCCGACTAAATTCGAGCTTTTGCAAACTCTCGATTGTGATAGCATACACTCCAACTGAAGATGCAGCCCAAGAGGAGGAAGACAGGTTTTACGAAGCCTTGCAAACAGTCTTGAGGGTCATCCCAAAGCACGACCTACTGGTGATAATGGGACATATTATAAGGCTAGAACCGGAACTGTATATTCGGGCAGGGAGCGTACTATGGGTGTGAATGGTGTTGGCCAACGGAATGATAATGGGGAGAGGCTAGTTGACTTCTGCGAACAGAACGATCTTGTCGTTGGAGACACCCTATTTCCCCACAAAAACATCCATAAAATAACCTGGTCATCTCCGGACGGCAGAATAGGAAGTCAAATTGAACACATGATGATATATGGTAAATGGAGGCGCTCGTTACAAGATGTGAGGGCATGCGTGGTGCCGATATTGGTAGCGTCCATTTCCTGGTTGTATGAAACATTCGTTTGAAACTGAGAAGTGCAACAGTCGGAAATCGGCGCAGCCCTCCGTTCAATGTGAATAAGCTGAGCGATGACGTCACTAGAAAAGCTTTCAGCAACATCCTGAGAGAGGAAATCAGTGCACGGCTCAAGGATTCAATTCAATTCAATTCAATTTTAATGGTCTGAAATGCATATAGCTTGACAAAAACCACAGAATAATATGGAAATTACGAATAACATGGGTAGAAAAACGGGATTTGTTTGCTTACCGATTTCCTGAATCAACTAAAAATCCATTGGACAGAAACTGGTTTTAAATTTCAAAGCATTTATGGTGTAAAATATATAGGTTTAAAGTTTGGATTGGTCAACATGTAATTGTCCAAATTCGATTTGAATATATACAAGTTGGGTGAATGTGCAACAATACAAGGTAGTTAGTTCCAGGTAAAGCATACACGTACAGAATAAAAGTATCTTCGACAGTTTAGTCTGGAGTCAGGAATATGTACTGTATAGTCGTGACTCCGGCTGGTTCTGGGTGGTAGTCGCGTGAATAGTTTATTTAGAGGATGGTTAGGTGTAAGCAGTATATTAAACATAAGTATCAAATCACCTCTTAGACGGCGGTATTGAAAGTCGAATAGATCGAGACTTGCAATACGATCTTCGTATTGTTTTTGCTTCAAACCTCGTACGAGCTTGGTGGTCCGATGATATATTATTTGCAAGAGGCTGATGTCCTTCTGTAGCCAGGGTGACCAAGCCTGAACCGCATACTCTATGGTTGGCATCAAGTACGTATTAATTATTCGATGAACGGTTTGCTTAGTGAAACACTCGAAAACGCGTTTTAGCAGTAGCAGTACTCGTGACGTCTTTTCATAGACAGCTGCGCCGTTATGTGACTGTTTCAAAGTGCTACTCGCCCAAACAACCAAGTCCTTCTCCTTGTCACTGCTTTCAAGAATATGGGAACCAAGGGTGTAGGAGTACTCGAAATGTCTTCCAACAGTCAATACCTTGCATTTTCTGACATTGAAAGGTAGTTCATTTGTAACTGACCAGTATTGTCGAGATATCACACGTCGGCAAGGAATCGGCGTTTGGTGACTCAATTTGCTGCACATCCAGGGATCGACACTTCACGAGTTCGGGTTTTATTAATCTCGTCTTGATGGTTAGCCAACAGGGAGAGATCGAGTGGTGTGCCTGCAGACAACACAGAAATGTCAGTTCTTGATAAAGCATCGGCAACCAAGTTCGCATCTCCTTTGACGTAACGAATATCGGTAGAGAAATCATAAATGTAATTCAAGTGCCGAATCTCGCGCGGCGATAGTCGATCGTTTAAGATCCGTGAAAATAATGAAGTCAAGACCTTCGAATGATTGACGGAAATGCCGTATGGCTAAATATATCGCAAGTAATTTACGGCCCATTATGGTGTGGCGGGTAGGTGCCGAATTAAGCGTTTTCGAGAAAAAAATGCCAATGGACGGACTATGTTCTTATAGTCTTGTCGTAAAACAGCTCCCACAGCCGAATTAGAGGCATCGGTCTTCAATGTTAAAGGGAAGGTCGGTTCTGGATCAATGAAAGAGAGTTCGGTGTCACTGCTAAGAGCTTTTTTGGATGCGGCAGAAGCTTTAAGTGCCTCTGGATAAAGCTGAAATGTTTTGCTTTGTAGTCAAGCAAACCAGTCAGCGGTGCAGTTTGAAACGAAACGACGGTACAAGTATGGAGAAGAAAGTCGAAAATCGCCTGGCATTTTCCAGGAAGAGTTTTAATACCAGATCGAGTGAGGCAATGACCGAGGAAGTCCAGTGAATCTGTGCCGGAAATGCATTTACTAGGGTTGATCTGTATCCCGTAATTTTAGAAACGCTCTAAAACGAGACTAATGTGCTTGACGTGCTCCTCTGGAGAGTTGCTGGCGATTAAGACGTCGTCGATGTATGCGTAGGCGAACAGCAAGCCTCGTCGATGAAACGTTTGAAATTTTGTGCAGCGTTTCTCAGGCCAAAGGGCATCTGAATAAATTCTTATAAGCCGAAAGGATTAGTGACTCCCGTTTTTGTTATGTCTTCCTCGGCTACCGGGATGTGGTAATAAGCACGAACGAGATCTTTGTGGCACTAAGATTCAAATAAAAATCGTTAATATGTGAAATATGAATATGAATATATGAATATCCGCCTGGGACCTTCCGATTGTTAAGAACGAGATACTCGCCACAAGACCTCCAGTCATCTGAGGTCTTCTTGGAACCATATAAAGTGGTGACGATCAGGAGATGGAGGAGGGACGGATGATCCCAAGCTCTACCCTGTGCTCAAATTCGGCTCTTGCGATCTTCAGTTTAGACGGGTAAAGTCGTCTAGGTCTCAAGGAAACTGGTGGTCCGCTAGTGACAATGTGATGTTTTACGGAGTCAGTCACTTTGTCTGTCGGTCGTACAGGCTGCAGGACGGATGGGAATTCATGCAGTAAAGAACTAAATGTTGAACTTTCTGGCGTGACAGGTTTGATGCTAGAGTAGATGTCTTTAGTAGTAATACCTGAAGAAGAGTGAAGAGTTAGTCGCATCTACTAATCTCCGCTGTTTTACTTCGACCGTTAAACCGAAGTGTGACAGAAAGTCGATAAAGATTATTGGGGAATTAACATCAGCGATCATAATCACTCAGGGAAATCTGCGTCTTAGTCCTAAATTAAGTGTTAGCAGGCGTTGGCCGTAAGTGTTAATACGAGTGCTATTTGCCGCATGAAGCGTGTACGACGACGGTTTTGAGGTGCTAGATGCTGGTGGTATGACGATAATTTCAGCGCCAGTATCAACTAGAAAACGCAGGCCATTCGATTGGTCTGTTGCAGCTGTACACATTCCGCAGTTGATTTTATCCATGCCCAAATTTTAATATCATCAGCAAAGAATAGCATTGCACGAGAGCCTTTCTGGTAGGTCGTTGATGTAAACCAAGAAAAATACTTGCCCAAGGACTGAACCATGCGAGACGCCACTAGGGTCATTAACAACTTGTGATTGTACCCCGTTGATTCAAACGATTGGCTTGCGCTCACTGAGGTAACTTTCAAGTCATAAGAGTTGCTGTCCGCTGATACTCATCTGCTTCAGCTTTTGATTAGTCGAAATTCATCAACTCGGTCAGAAGCTTTAGACATATCTAGATAGCAAGAGTAGATGCTAGCTCCTTCGTCAGCCGCTTGAGATGAGTCGTATAACACCGTCAACTAGTTTGTCAAGCATGAGTGAGATTTACGAAAACCATGCAGCGCTACAGATAACATATTTTTTGATGCCATGTGATAAACTATTTTTCCGTCACAATACGCTCTAGAACTTTGGATATCACAGGAATTAGGGTGACAAGACGGTAGTTTGCAGGATCAAAACTTCTACCATCTTTGTTAATAGGTGAAATTACCCATGTCATCCACTCTGTTGGCACCACACTTTCTGTTAGGAAATGATTAAACAATTCGCCCGATTACAGCAAGCAGCCAGAAACCGGTAGTGTTGTGTAAGGGGCGGGGATGTGATATTCGCAATACAATTTCACGTACATTTCAAGGAAGCTGTTTAACTTTTCGTGCTGTCGCATTATTCGGTGCTCCTAATTATCAAAATATACTGTCCTGATACTTACACGTATATGGACATTTTATGCCTCATTGTAATTCCCTCGATTTCAGCTTTCTGCATATACCACTTTTGTAGCGGTATTCGATAATACGGGCAAATTCGGATTTCTAGCTCTTTTCCAAAAATTGATCTACGCGTTTAACCTTGTCAATAATCTGCAATTCATCAAAGAGATTAACGCCATCGTGTATATCTTATTCGTCGCAATTGAATGGTTATATTTTCATAAACGTGCTATCATCACTGAAATTGATCTTACTGTCTTCACCTGACGACGGCTAACAGCCAGAAACCGGTAGTGGTGTGTTAGGGATGGGGATGTGCCTCACCACAATACATCACCTGATTAAATTCTGATTTGCTTTTTTTGGGAACACCGATTTTTCTGTCGCGCTCACGATATCCATCATCGATCGCTCGACAGAACTAATGATTTTGCACACACCACTGAACATTGCTGCTCACAACCTTTACCGGATGACTCCGAAACGAAAACAAAGTGCATCGGGCTGCATGTGTACGGTTTTCCAAAAGTCGGTAATGTCCTAAGGCAATTCTGTCACGTTTTACCATTGATTGTCGAAGTTCATGCTAATTGCGACAAATCGCTAACCTCGGATTTGGTATCGATTATTGATGGAGATGTTTATCCCGGTGCTTGTTACGTTTGCAGTCTTGCAGAGCCAAACAAACAGCGTCTTTCTCGGAGGCAAAAATCCTTAACAATAAAATTGGGACGCGTCTAAATGGACTGGCATCCAATATTCAAAAACTGAATGAATTGATAAACAAGGTGATAAAGGCACCATTGTTGTCCGACTCAAATGTTACTACCGAAGAGCCGATAGAAAATCCATCATACTGGAACAGACCAACGTATACTCAGTTAACCGCGCAGATGGTTACTAAAACGGGGAAGCGTTCGTTGGGATCAGTGAATTACTCCCACATTCAATTACACCGTCACCTGAATTCTCCTCACAAGGATGATCCAGACCTTGCATGAATATCGCTGCAATCTTCGGAGGACGTGGAAAACGTACTTTTGAATGAATACCTTCTTATTGGTGTTCCAGAGACTACATTTCGCATGCATGCAGAGTTAAAATGGAGGAGGCGAAAGTCGTCGAAAAAATTTCGAGAAGAAAGTAATCTGAAGTGTATTGTAATTCTAGGTGTTCCGGAAGCTGCTGCTGACATAACTTCTCAAAAAAGGTTTAACCACGATTAAGAATAGTGAAAATATCTAGCCGAAACATTTGGTATTAAAAATGGCATACTTCTGGATGCCTTTAGGATATCGCGGTCTGCCAAATATAAAGGGAAAGGTCCTTGTTCATTTGAAGCTAACTTTCTTCACATTCAAATTGACCGATACTATCAAACGTGAATGGAAAGATAATAGAAAAAACATACCCCAAAACGTCAAGTTGTGCTTGCCCGGGGTAATCGCGTTATGCAAGCAAACGGATAGTACCGACCCAAAAACGCATAGTGATGAAGTTCAAACTCAATGTCATGCGATAGCTCCAAAAAACTTGAGTATTCCGACTCTAACCGAGCGGTTCCTTTTATAACGTTTCATTATTTGAACAACACAAACTTTATAATGAGTTTATATACAAATGCGCAAAGCCTTCTGAACAAATTAGTTGAGTTATCTGGTATATGTTCGCGCTACTCAACGAAATTTATCGCCATTAAAGAAACATGGTATTCTTCCCAATTGATTTAAACGGAGATATCAATTACAAATATGAATTTGATAAGGAACGATCGAAAGAGAAGTGGTAGTAGTGTTGCTCTTTATTATCATAATCGACTCCAGTACCATCCAATAGACAACACAGAATTCACGCTCGAGGATACAATTTGGTGTTCTTCAACAATGATATCTGAGAAAGTTTGAATTATTGGTGTGGTCAACCGGTACACTTCATCTACGAAATCGTACAACGAAAGGTTCATCCAATTGCTTCAGCGCTTGACCCACACACAGCTAGCGACGACACTTAATGTGGGTGATTTTAATGCGTCCATCTTTTATCTCAGGGACGATCACTATCCACAAACGCTAGAATACCGATTTAGAGAGGTACTGGGTTCAGTTCCGTTATGCAAACATGTTCACGAATGCACCCAGATGAGAGGTTTTTACTGCCCCTCTGTCTTGGATTTGGTGTTAACATCGGAAGAACAATCTATTGCCGCGATCGAATTCCAGGCTTTGCTGGGTCTTAATGACCATTCAGTGCTTGTGTTCGATAATTTTTGTAGTACTCATTAATCTCTTTCTCCGAATGCGCTGGATCGACGGGTAGATAAATTGGCCCTGAGTAAATCGCTCGTGCAGATTCAGCATTGGCAGACGGGCCACATGAGCTGTGACTCGAAATGGAACGAACTTGTAGGTTTTCTGAAACTGAAGATAGAAGAGAACTCGCAGATCGTTCATAAGAGATGCGTATAATAACTTCGTGTTTTTGTCTTCAGCAGAACAAAAAGTGAATACCACTGAAGCGATCAGCGTGCGTCAGCATAAAGACAAGTATACTTCTACTTCTTGGAAAAATTTCCGTTTGTAACGCAACAAATTGACTGCACTGCCCCTGTCCAAAATTGAACGCTACCCTATGTTACTATACAAAATCATGAACGCGAAAGCAAACGGTAAACCTGTTATATTTCCCATCCAGAAAAAGAAAAACTCACTGAAACAGCGTTGGAAGCCACAAATGCTCTTGCAATGTACTACTCTAAAGTGTTCCTGCCAAAGGTTGTAGTGGAACGTTTTGAGTACTCAATCGAAACAGGAATCGAAACATTGTGCGATATTTCGATAAATCCAATGATGGTCGCAAGTACTTCGTTCAAACTAAATATAAGAAACTCCGCAGGAACGGAGGGCTTCTCACCGGATGTGCTCAGGTTCTGTCACCGTCAGCCTTGTGAACCGCTCTCCAGTCTGTTCAACTAATCTTTGCTCAAGGGAGTGGTATCAAATATTGGAAGTCCTGCGTGATAACATCTATCTTCGAAGGCGGCTGCCGATCTGATGCGGAAAATTATCGTCCCGCCACACTTTTCCATGTTATTGCTAAGGTAATGGAACGCATAGTCACAAAAAGAATGGTTGCAACACTTTGAATCGCATAATTTGATTTTGCCAACGCAGCTTGGATTGAATCTCACCGACATAGTCTCGTAAATCTTATCATAGCGGTGAACGACTGGACGAAGGATTTGGATAGAAGTTCCACTTCTGTTACCTATACATTTCGAAAGCTTTTGACAAAGTTAATCACCATGTGCTTCGTCTAGTTAAAACTAACGGAGTGCTATCGAAAAAGTTCAAAACCACCAGTGGAGTCCCACAAGGGTCAGTGCTAGGCCCGCGGATTATACGGAAACTTGGATGCTAATTAGTTTTCCAGAGGATTATGAGAAAGTACAAATGGATCCATACAGTGTTTTGAATTGGGCGGCCATGAATGACATGACATTCAACATACAAAAATGTAAGATGCTCCATCTTGGCAAGAAAGTTACTTGGGAACTGAAAACCTAGCATGGAGCTCGATAGTAAAAGATCTTTCAGTGTGAATTAGCGGAAACCTGAAGAGCACTGTGCACTTCCAGAATATATATCGACGAGCCAACGTTACCAATGATAATAAATGTCTATCTTTCTTCGCCCTACGATGAAGAATGCGGTAGAGGTCTGGGCTTCTTGGCTGCGAAAAACTTTTGCTTTCTCCGACAAACATCTATCATAGAGCAACAAAGTTTGTGATGGGCATTCGCAATGTTCCGTACATCAAAATATTGCGCTGTCTGGGAGTATGCGACTTTACCTAAAGGAGGTTACGACGCAACATTATTTTGACCTATATAATCGTGGATACTAATGGACATCCAGTAAAACACATACATGATTTGTGTGACGGGAAGGTGACACGCGTATATATCTTATCCCTTTACCTTCCAAGTTCCAAGTTGATTGTCGGCGCCATTTTTTCGCCGAACGTGATATATTTCTTTGGAATTCACTACCACAACATGTGGTGGACTCGGCCTGCCTGGCAATTTATGAAGCGAAATTGGACTTCCACTTGCAAACGAACATCATTCTTGAGCCTTAGATTTGATATTCTCTATTGCTTTTATATTATTGTTATTGTCTAGTTTTATTCATACCGTAATCCTGTGTTGCTGTAAAGTATTAACTTTTTTAACCATAAATCCTAGAATCCTTGAATCCCACGCCTGACTCGTGAGCTCAGATGCTGTTGGCAATGTAAAGCCACTGTTCTTAATTGTGATGCTGTGTCTTACTCCCCGAAGCAGTGGTAGTGTGTCCGGGATTACCAAGAAGAACCACGCTGCGTTGGTCAAATTTTTCCCAATTGTTTAAACTAACTTTTCTCTCCCACCAGGGAATATCAACATGTATGCGACATTTAATCTGTGAATATCTACGGAGTAAGTAAGATTTCAGGAGAACGTCTTTCATCTCTTTTTGGCTTTTAATAGTTGTCTTCAGTAAACGTGGTTCGCCAAGATGAGAATTATTAGGGTGCCAACTTATTCGGTTATCGAATCAGGCATTATATGGCTCGTATATATCATTGAACACAACTGGTGCGATTGGTCAAGGTCGTGAGTTCTTCTAATCGAGAAAATTGTCCCGGATGTCTCCATCACATTGGTGCAGATTACGCTGAGATTCATCAAATTTGTTTTTATTTCAGTTTTAATTTTAGAGGTAGGGAAATTCTGCTGGTCGACAGTCAGTAAACGCTCCGTCTACTTTTTAAGCTGACTAACATCTGAGTCGCAGGTAGCGTTTGCATCACTAAGCTGTTAAGCCTCCCGCAAATTATTTTTACGTAGAGCAGCATCTTGTGGAGGTATTTGATGTAACGTTGAGTTTAGGTTGGTTTCGCTATTTAGTGAGTTATTGTGGGCATTTTCTATAGACTTCAATGTTTCCTCGAATTTTCGAGAACAGTTTTCAAAGAATTCTACTGGATGCTCTCATTTTCCTGATTGTGATACATCGGTCTCGGTACCGTTTCATGACTTTGTTCTACAGAAGATGCACACAGACACCTGGAAGTTCAGCATTAATGATAAGGACAAATGCATCTTTATTCAAAAAGTTATCGCAATTTCGCTACATTAGATAGGTAGTGGTTAGTTAAGAATGGCCGACCCTAATACTCATCGATTCAGCGCGAAGCAGTATCTAAGCGATCTACGAAAAGGTACATCAATAGATTGCCTGATGATAAACAAAGCAAAAACAATTGATACGAAGTCTGCAGATTTGCGTGATTCACTCTTTTCTTCTAGACTACATGTTGCAACCGCTTAAAGTTTCTGATCTAGTTTATCAGCTAAATGTTTTGACTGCTTCGTTTCCGATACACGCACCGATCACAAGAATTTCGTATACATCTAAACCAGTGAATCACAAAGTGAACCACGTAAAACTAAGAAATAACAACTTTAGTTTGCAATAACAACTACAATAACAAGTTCAGAGTGCATCATAACAAAATCTAGAGTGCACCGCCAATATATGATGCTTTATGTCCAACTGATATAACTTGATTCAAAACAAGCGGGAGTTGATTCTTTGTTATATTGGTCAGGGTTAGACACTCATCTTCTCGATCACTACGGATCGATCTTCCAAGTAATCCACTTTAGAGGCCTCAATCTGGGAGACAAACCCAGGTTCATTAAACTTAGTCATAATGTCTTCCCTCTTATGACGACAATCAACGAGAAAACGGTTGTGGTGTGTAAGTGCGGAGGATGTGAGTAACAAGTTACAAATCAATTGATTACTCTAAAACAGTTACCTGAATTTGATTCGTTACGGTTGACACAGAATATTCATCAGATTAAGGTTGAGGGTCAGAACAAGTAACATATCTACGCAGCGGTCAATCCATCACCTATATTTTTAAATTACCATTATGCCTAGAAGATTCACGTGACGCATACATGACCATGATAAGTGACCGTTTTTTACACACTTCTAGATTGTCTATATCGATTATTTTGTTGTACCCAAAAAGTGCTCCGCCAAGCTAAATAATAAATTTGGGATGGATATTTACTCGCAACTCGAGGCTGCCTTCAGACACAAGCTTGATGATCCTCGATTCTGGTGTGAAGTTACCTGGACGTCAGCCCTATGTAAACTCGAAGGCAACCCACAAATGGCATTCTGTAGAAGCTATTCGTTACTCTGGCAAAACGTTATCATGTCCCTAAAAAGCCTTATGTAAACTCGAACGGTGAGTTTTTGTTTTTATACGTCACGTACGGAAGCCCATTAAAAATTCTACCAATCATTTTTGATGTGCTTTTAAAAT
>JACCGJ010008294.1:0-10268 GCA_013407085.1 Atriophallophorus winterbourni | reverse complement strand
ATTATTATTAGTATTATTATTATTATTATTATTATTATTATTATTAATATTATTATTATTATCATTAATATTTTTATTATTATTAATATTATTATTAATATTATTAATAAATCACGTACACACTGTGCTGGCTCTAGTGGTTTATTATTTAGGATGATCGAATTATTTGGTATGAAACATTTGAAATTTATGAAGGTAGATTTATTGGTGGAGAACGCAAGACCGTTTCGAAAACTTAATTGAAATAGAGCTTGCAGGTCTTGTTTCAATTTTGACTTATAGTCGCTAGTCTCATTAGATGGAAATGTTTTGGCGACTTTCATATCATCTGAAAACGAAAAGATCTTACAGTGTGTTATGACAGATAGTATATCGTTTACAAATATCAAGAAAAGTAGTGGCTCTAAAACGCTTGCTTGTATGACTCTGCTTATAATTGACAAATTTCGCGAACAGTAGCCATTCATATATACAGAAAAGGTGCGCCCAGTGAGAAAAGATTTGAACCACGAAAGTAGGTTCCCAGTAATAACTACAGCAGATAATTTTGCGAGGAGTAGATTATGCGGGACCCGTCAAAGGCTTTAGTATTATTAATGAATACAACTATGACTCCGAAGCCTGAATCTAGTGATTGTGTCACGTAATTTAAAAGTTCTAGTTCACAAGTTATGCAAGATTTTCTTTTAATAAATCCGTGCTGGTTTGATATGAAATAGTTTGTTGTCAATTATGCTAGGGTGGCCTGCCTGATAATTTTCGCAAATATTCTACCTAGAAATGGTGTGTGATTGATGGGTCGATAATTGGTAACTATATGTATTGATCCGGACATGTATCAAGGAATAACAAGAAAATGTTTCCATTCTATGGGGAATGTTCTTGATTTGATAGACGTATTGAAGAGAATGATTTGTAATCAAAGAAGTCCTCAGATCCTATTTTGCGAATTAATGGTAAGAAACCTGTTTCGTCAGGTTTGTCGGAGATTGCAACTTGCTTACAAACTTAAAGTATGTTAGAGAGTTTAATTGTTATGGCTTGAAACGTGTTGCATAAAGGGATAAGAGTTGTGTTATATTAAGCACTAACAAATAGAATAAATTTTTTACAAACAGCCAATGGCTCAGTTACTACTGTGCAATCATCACCAGCTTGAATTTGTTTAATGATGTAGCTTATCCTATCTGAATTTCATTAATTTAGATAATACTTTCTTTTTTACTAGATTTGAGGACTGCAGACTTCTCAGAAATCAGTTTGTGGTTCACAATTTGTACTAGTTTGTCAGATAGTTCGTACGCATGCGGAAAAGAAGAGATGTCATGCTTATTGCGAGCCCATGATGTCAAAAAAGCAATATGCTTCTCTAACTTACGAGCTTTAATCAGTTTGAAGTGAATAGCATGTCTAACAGTAGATTTGTGTAGTAACTCAGCTAGTTTATTATGAAAGATTCTGGAGATTACATTAATATTATAAGAAAAGAAAATTTCAGTTCAATCTTCCTTTTTAATGAGGTTTTCAAAGCTTTTCCACTCTAAGTATTTCAACACTAGTTATTATGCTATTGAAACTCAATTCGAACGATTTAATATTATGATCTCCATTAAAAATGATCGAGATACTTTCAGGTTAGAAGGTGTGATATTCAGAGTAAAGACAAGGTCAAGAAAAGTTTTCTTACACGTTGGTTTATCAAAATATTGTGTGAAACCTAGTAGTTTAGTGGTTTCGGGAAGAGAATTATTATTTATATCGCTGTTTCCTACCCGGTTAAGTGAAGGCATGTTAAAATCTCCTGCAATTAATTTATAGCGGTAAGGGTGGACAGAGGCTTCTCAGGAGCAATCGGTCAAGCGTTGAAGCGATGAAGGAGTAGTAGCCTGTGGGTAGTAGATGCATCTAATTGAGAGATCAAAAGTTGTTAGTACTAGCCAGATAGAATCTGCGATATGATCAAAGACGGACGAAATGATAATGTTAGTCTGGAGGTTAGAAGGAACATAAATAAGGCATCCACCTCCACGTTTTGCAACACGGTCTTTCCCTAAATGTGATAGTTTGAGACGCAATATGTTTTCCAATATTGATTTAGCACAATTTCCACATTTTCTAGTTGAACCATTTTGAGGAGAGTTTCGTGTTCAAAGCACTCATAGTACGGTAACCGCAAGGCTCAACCAAACTTCTGTTTTTGACACCTGTATGCTTGCTCAGGATTGCTCATTTACAGTGACAGCATCGCATTGCTATTATACACATCTGCAAACGGGTGTCATGATCAAGATGGCACGGACATAAATGCTGATGCTAGATCGTTGGAAGAATATCCCATAACAGCTATCCATACCGCGCCATATTCTCACCATGGTACTGAATAGGCGAAACTAACAGAACTCAGAAAGTTTAATGGTAGAAAAAGCAATAAGTTTATGAATAACTATAGGATGACAGGTATATGGAGTAAAATTACAAGATCTCTCAAAAATCAATGGAGACAGTCATATACCGCATGTTTCGTCATATACTCATCCATTTGGAACCGAAAACTGGAAGAGATTCCGAGCGTGTGATTTCTTCAGGCAAAAAGTTCCAAGTGAAACAAATTTTAAACTATAAAAAATTCGACAAATATCCAATTGACAATGTGGAAAGCTCAAAGACTTTGAATGTTTTCGTGTTTGAATAAGGCCATTGGGCATCAGCAAGTGTTAAAGGGAATGGTTCTCATTGTGCAAGATTTTAAATGCCAACAAGAGGTCATTTCCTATTCACCGTTAGGTAAAATCATGTAGATTTATTTTAACATTCGTTCTTTGAAAGGCAAATTTCTGCAACGGGGCACCAACTTTGTTGCACGATGATAAATCCTGTCAAGTAGTTCGATATACTTCCTCAGCCATAGTGCCCTGGCTTGGGTGGAATATTCCATAACAGTTCGTACATGAGTAGAAATTTCTCAAAGTAAAGTTTTTTGGCCCAAAAATCCTTTTTAGAAGACTCAAGATACGACAGGCTTTGCTACACGATAACCGGCAATGATGTCCAGCCTTAATGTTAAACGAAACCCAGCTACCGTGATCTTTTTCTGCGGTAGTCATGACGATATCTTGTGTGCCAAGCTGATACATGCAGTGCAGAAATTTACCAAGCAACAGCATTTTACATTTAGCATTGTTAAATGGTAACTTGTTTGACCGGGACCAACGAAATAAGGTGCACAGATCCCGTTGTAATGCCATACAGTCATTAACAGACCTGACACGTTTCCATATTTCAATATCATCGGCAAAAAGTATCAAGTTACACACAATATCCTCTACTATATCGTTAATGTACACCAAGAGTGAAGGAGGTCCAAGCATTGAACCCCACTCGTGACCTCTATTTTACTAGAGAAGGTAATGCCAATGCGAACTTGGACGAGTCTATCAGTAAGATACACTTTTATCCAATTCAGCGACATTCCCATTATTTCAGAAGCTTTGAGCTTTTAATTGAAATGTCATGGTTGACTCTATCAAAAGCTTTTGAAATGTACCTTCGTCTAATGCCTTGGTCCAATCCTCGAAAGTCGTAAGTAGACTGAATAAACAGAAAAGATTACTCCGAAAATCTTGTTGTGCTGCAGTCAAAATATTTCGATTTTCAAAATGTTCTTTTATACGCGCAGACACAATAAGTTCCATTAATTTATAGATAACCGAGAGTAGCGTTACCGGTCTATAGTTTTCTGTCTGAACAGCAACCACCTCTGTAGATAGAGGTTATTATCCCGTCTTTCCAATGCGGACTAATGTTGTCTGCGCAAGGGGACTTCTTTTCGTTTACATGACAAATTTCCCGCCCAACCATATATTTATTGACAGTCATTCCACTCGGTAATTCCAAACGAGGCGGATTTGGTAAAACTTGATATGGGACACAAGGCATAGCATTAAAGACAAGTGAGTTAGATGTTGCTAAAGCGGTATATTGGGCAGAGTGAGTCAATCCATTGTAGGTTTGTGCATAGAATACGCCTGGTTTGAAACTCCACCGTTCATTTATAGTCTTGTAGAGAAGCTTAGAATTCTTTTTCATTCTATGAAGCGAGATCCATTGATACTGAATGCGTCCATCTCATACAAGAGTCGTGACGTGATTCCGTATCTTACAAAATCGCTTCCAATTTGCTACCGAGCCAAACTTCTTAAGTTTTTCAAGACTCTCTATTTATAGCTAACCAATTCTTAGTTCTACACCGGATAACAGACTGGTAGTTGTGGTTGTATTTGTGTGGTATAAAACTCGTGTTTTCTTTCATCTTTGAATTAAAATAATTTAGAAACGTATTATAATATTAGCAAGAATCCATGAAATCAAACTCTTGGTTTGTGAATCCTGGAGATTGATATATAACGATTGCAATTGTATTTTCCTGAAGACTTTTGTCTGTTCGTTCAATCGTTCCGCACTACATACATAATCAAACACGAGCACTGCACGGTCACACTTTCCCATTGGTGCCAGGTATTTTACATAATCTACCGCGGTTGCTTTAGGCGTTAAGACAAGGTCAAGGGTTAAAGGTTGGTCATTTTCCGTCTGCAAGTAGGTTGGTCAACATGGTTGTGCAGTAAAGCAATTTTGATAACCTCCTTGAATTTATGTTCAAACGAATGCATAATGTGTTCAATTCTTGAAAACAGATGCGGGAGTTTGAAATCGCTCATGATCAGCAATTGAGTAGTCGGTAAGCTCGTAGTGTATTACAACGATTCGATTTGTTTATCATTGAAAAAGCTTTCAGATGATGGTGAGAGTTAAATGTTGCCAATCGTACATTCATCTCCAATCACTAGGTTTACTGAACACCACATTGTATCAGAGAGGCTAAGGTCAGAATGATCGATTAACTTACACTGCGCTAAACGTTCACGAAAGTAGACTGCAACTCCACCGCCGGATCTAGACGTTCGCGGAGGAGTAGTGACATTTTCGGAATCGAGAGCTCAGAATCAGTCATGTAGGGCTGGAACCAAGTCTCGGTAACTGCAACCAAATTGGATGAAAGTCTGTCACAAAGCTCTCAGAAAGTTTGTTGGTTAAACACTGAGCATTCGTATATATGTACTTCATTCTTTTTAACTTACACAAAGTAGGATCGTGTAATGTAGCTATTGGTCCGACGCGCGATGAGTCGGAATTCTGAAGTTTTTAAAGCTATCGCATGATAAACAGTTTAAACAGCTTCAAAAGGTGCTGATGGATCGGTAATATCAGTTTGCTGCTTCCGGCTATTATTCTGAGCAAGCTCAACTTGACGTTTTGGGGGTAGATTTCTTCTATTAGCTTTCCATTAACGCTTGATACTATCGTCATTTCAATTGTCAAGAAGGTTAACTTTTAAAGGGCCAGAAGCTTTCCCTCTATAGTTGGCAGACCGCGGAATCCTAGAGTATCCACAAGTAGAACACATAGCAGAACAATCGTTTCGTGTCACGTATTAAAAGCGGACGACTAACCGGAATCGCTTGCAACAGGAAAGAATCAAAATCATCAATAGCATTTTCATAAGCATTAATTGTTATGAACCATCGTTAAACCATTGCGGTAGAACATTTTGAAATAGATTTACCAAAGTCTAAGAAACAACTAAGGCTTCATGGTGTGTTTAAGCATGACCTTCCTCAGCAAGAAGTTAACTGCGATATACGTAAATGTATGGATATACACGTTGCTCGAAAATAGAAACTATACTATCGATGGATGCATCTGTAACGACTAAAGTCGCTGTTCAACGCGTAGTCCACCCGTTTCTTAGTTCGACATTTCAAAACAATGATTCGAGTTTTCTACGGTTCTATTAACAAGATTAATAGACAATAACAATGGACAAACCTCAACTGTACCGGGTTGTACAAATGATGTGAGCCAAAATGCTCAAACGTTCCAAATGACAACAATAAATTCAGCCAATGCTGCCAAATTCTTCCATGGAGTCAAAATGTGTAATCAACTTGGCTAAAGTGTCTGCAACCTACAATTCGTAAAGCAAATAAATGGACAATAGAATAAAGTAAGTGACTTTATTTAGTGGCGAGTCACACACGCCACGTCGCATCACCATCACTGGACACATGTGGCTTTTTATAGGGAAAGCGTTTGCTAGACTAAGACCCACCACGTCCTCCGGTTCTGCCACTCTCCAACAAGAAGCTTATGTATGCTATCCAACCCGAGCAATATCTCTCGCCAATTAAACAAATCTAATCTACAAAATATTTTTAGTGTATCATGAGTTCGAAACACAAACGGCTCCTCAGGTACACAACTGAAAACTTTACTCAAATCTTATGGACTGTCATGGCTACCATGTGTCGCCTCAATTTCTGCTGATTCAGTGTCATGTTAATCAGGCTTATCATTCATCCTGGCTAAATAGGTGTCAGGTGTGCCGGGCTTGCTCTCCATCGTATTTGAATAAGTGTCGGAAAATTCAATCACAGAATCCGATTGAGCTAATTTACTGTCAGGTAACTCAGCTTCCTGAGCACAACCGACAACACAAACTTGAGCATCCTTCAATTCTACACCAACAGAAAGCATTTCTTGACAATTAACGAGGCTAACAGGCTTTATTATTGTATCTTTCGAGCAACATCCACACAACTGACCAAATAGACTCCAATCAATACGAGCTCGACGTGACACGAAGTCTGTGAGTTGCTTAAACCTAATTTCTAATCCCTCACAGTATATAGCCTTCTTCAGATCAGCCTACTGTTGCTGGAACACAGCCGGTAAAATATGCACAATATACTCCAAAGTGTCGCTTACATTCAAAATCGCCTGGCACTCCAATAGAGTGAGGGCAACCTGACATTTATGCATTTTCGAAGCGAGAACCGCAAAGCCTTCTGATTGGCCAATCAGTTTTCGGGCCTCTTCCAATAACTCATCTAAAACAGAGTGGGCCACAAAACAAGGTAGACTTGATGCTCGTTTATGACAGGTACCATGAGTTAATTTAGGGATTGTAGCATTAGCAATCGCTAAATCTTGCTCTAATTCAAGTGCCCGTTTAGAAGGTGCACAATTACAGTCGAGTCCATGTCTACCAACTGATGGAGACTCGAAATCAGCTGCGCCATCTTTTAGGGACCAAACCGCTTTACACCCTGATATTTCTGAACGTTCAGGCATAATAGATGTACAATACTGATTTTAAAACACAAAATAAATGAACGTCACCAGGGGTTCAACAAAATTCTGCAAAAGAATCCAGCTTCAATTTTCAAATCCGCGCAGATTCACGCAATTCGGAGGACGAAGTTGAGTAGTGGATCCAACGAGTTCAATTCTGCTTTGATTGCAACGAACCAAATAATAATTTTTGGAGACAAATACGAGAAGAAAACTGAACATAATAGCGGCACGAAGACCCAAGTTGATCCTTGTTCAAATAGGCACACGATCCAAATTGACCGTTTCCAATTGAGCAATTCAATTTTCCGTTTCTCCAAATTGAACAAGCCGAGTTGAGAACTGTAACGACTAAAGTCGCTGTTTAACGCGTAGTTCACCCGTTTCTTAGTTCAACAATTCAAAACAATGATTCGAGTTTTCTACGGTTCTATTAACAAGATTAATAGACAATAACAATGGACAAACCTCAACTGTACCGGGTTGTACAAATGATGTGAGCCAAAATGCTCAAACGTTCCAAATGGCAACAATAAATTTAGCCAATGCTGACAAGATAGACTGCCAAATTATAAATGCAAAGGGATAAAATTACCGTCAAAAATGTCTATCAAATACTAGACAACCAAATTGGTGTCAAAATCCAAGTGCCCAAAATGGCAACCAGATTGAACATCATTGTCCGAAAATTGCATAAATAATGAATTAAAACAAAAGGTTCACCAAATATGTGAAAAGAAGATTTCCAATGAGACAATTACAAAACGCAAGGTTCAACATCTTAATTATAAAGAAATAATAGACAAAACCAAATTCAAGTCACAAAAATCAGTATTTTATAAATGTCGGAAGTAGAAAGGAAAAAGAAGAATTTCAAAGCTACATGACACTTAACATGTCTCTTACAGCATCAGTGTTATAAATGTGGGGTGTCGCACTGGCCCAGCCGTGAGTTATAAAACACAACTGACCTCGAACTCGTGTATTGGCCAAATGAATGAATAACACACATTTGTACAGTGAGTGATAATCACAATATGCACGAACTATCGATCTTGATTGATGATTATTCTATAGTTCGTTCACTGTCAATAATCGATTCATGATTAACGATCATTGTGGTGCACGCGAGGAAGCCTGTTCACGTAGGTTTTCCGGTAAGGGTCGATGTTTAGTCGATTCACGGAGTATCGCATGCGTTGCGATCTTCCTGATGGTTTGCTTGTGTTAGCGTTCGGCTCCGTTGTCGGCTCTGTGTCTTGTGATGCGGACTGTGGCAAGCCAAACGTGTCTAGTAATAAGTGTGATGGCGTATCACAATTTTCAGTCTGATTTTCAGTGGACTTCTGGCGGCTTCTGATATGATAGATATGTCTTGTTTGTATCACCTGCCCAGAACAGACCGCATAAAGAATGGTTCCGACAGGTTGTATAATAACGGAAGGCTCCCAGTATGAGCCGTTTCTTTGGAACATGCGTACATAAACCGTATCTCCAGACTTGTAGACTCTTTTGTGTTAAATGGGTGCGTCGAGGATTAGTATTTGGTAGCATGGCCTCATTTGCTGTTCGTATGGGTCGTCCCAGAAAACAATCGGCTGGTGACAGTTTACTCAGCGTTGCTGGATTTCCAAAATGTGACCTACGAGCAATGCCTCTTCCGCGATCACCTCTAAAACCAGATGCTGCATTTGGCCTGCCTGTTCCGCGAGCACCACGTGGGCCTGGTGCGCCACGTCCACGCCCAAATCCACGACCGCCGAATCCGCGAGCTGGTCTACCACTTTCATTCGACCGATCCGTGAACGTAACGTTGATTTCATATTTATCTTCCACCGGAATTTCCTTGCTTTGATGCTTATTCAAATCATTTTTTTTTCTTCAGAAGCTTCAACAATTTTGCGATGTTCCACAATGTTTTTGAAAACGTCTTTTTCATCATTAGCTTTTCGTGTACCCTTCGTTGCAAAAGTAATCACGGGATTTGTTGATTAACGCATTGCTTTGTATTCTTCGAGGGTATACATCTTTGGTTCTTATGGCACTACAGTGTTTTCATGCGACGCATCAGATGCATCAAATGGCTCAACATTCTCGTTTGCCTCAAGAACCTCTGCATCATTTTCAGCGTGACCACCCACAGATTGCTCATTGCTGAGCAGTCCAGACCGTTGACTTTTAAATTGACCAGATGGTTCTCGATAATCCGTGTATGCAAAGTCACGCCCTCTGAAGGGACGGCCGCGTCCACGACTGTCAGTTTGATTGCAAATGGTACTAAACGGCACATCCCATAACTTCAACATTTCTATACAGTCTATTCCCAAAACATTTAGGGGGTCGTTAGCTGTCACATAGCACACACCAGAACATTGTTGACCTCGAAACTTGAAAATACATGTGTAACGTCTGTGACGTGAGTAACGCGTATTCCACCCGTTTCTTAGTTCGACAAATTCAAAACCACAATTCGGATGTTATACGGTACTGTAATTAGCAACAATTACAACAACAATAATTATACAAACCTCAACTGTATAGGAACGTACAGCAAACAGTGGAGTCAAAATACTCCAGAATCAATTATATCAATGCAAACAAAGTTCAATGACGACCTGAGATATAAATAGAATGAAAGGAGGATTACAAAATTGCCTTCCAAAATGTCTATCAAGACAAGACAACCAAATTGTTGTCCAAAATACAAGAACACCTAAAGTGCCCAAAATGTACAATCAAATTCAATACAACAATGACCGAAATGGCTTCAACAATGAATGATAAACAAAACCTCACAATATGTGAAGCCAAGATTTTCCACTAAATAATTACAAAAAGAAATGTTTTATATCAAAATACTGTAGAAAAATAAAACACAAGCAAAATCTATTTCACAAAATTCAAGTTTTGTATCTAAGTTCAAAATAAAAGGAATGTCGAAGGGGAAAGAAGAATTTCAAACTACTTTGAACCTTACACCTCCGACCAAATTCTTTCTAGGCCTAACTGTACAACGATTGTTTAACGAATACCATAACGAATTCCGTGCAGCAAATGACTTCATTTAGTGGCGAGTC
>JACCGJ010008292.1:0-27924 GCA_013407085.1 Atriophallophorus winterbourni | reverse complement strand
CAGTCGGTTACCTTTAAACTTGTAATAAACACACTGTTTTGAAACGTAAATAAACTTCAAATGGAGAAGATTTGTGAACAAACATACAACATTTCTCACTTATTAGCGAACCCATGCATGCCGGTAAAAGGTTTTGGGAATCATATTTTCAATGTGTAATATTGTTTAACCCATTCCATTAGATAAATTCCAAATAAAACCACTTTATTCTCTCACTTGGGACAAACAACCCTAGCCGGAATTGGATTGCAATTTAGAAGAACGAGTATTCAACATGTCATAAATGTCATTAAATGTTGCAAAAATAATGGAAACTTACATTTTTATGTAAGCTGAATTTCTTCGTATTCTCATCAAAGTTTCATCTATAAAGTGTGAGACACACATTATGTAGTGACGGCAAATAAAAGCACATGATTCTTATACACACTTGATGTAACCATCCACACCCTAATTTGTCACGTGTCAGCATTATATAAAAGCACTAGCTACTAATTTGAATTCAGTAGTTGAAAATGTATAATAAATAAGCCCGCTTGATACTATTGACATGGACATTGTTTGTCTAAAGATATTATAAACTGTGTTATAGTTTATGCTCAGATAAACAATTTTAGTAAATTCCTGTTTTTCGTCGTGCAATCATCATGTTCGTTTAATGCATCGGTTCGAAACCCCTGAAAATAACGATCGTACGTAGATAGATGTCGGGCACATTTAAAACAACTTCGATAAATAGCCGCATTTATTTACATTTAAACCTGAATACTGTTCGTACCGCCACCCTTGGTCTGACGAAGCTTCTGTGTTCAGAAGCGAAACGTTACCAAAAACTTGCTATAACCGATTCAGTGCAAACTTTATTTTCATGATTATGGACTCCCGATCGGTCTCGAATATTTTCAAATACCTTGCTAATTTTTCCAGGAATTGAAGAATGTATAGATCGATGAAGATGAAATAATGGTTTCTTTCAATGTAACGGCGTTATTCACATCAATCGATCAAACACTCGCAAAGAAAATCGTATCAGCGTAGCTCCATGAAAAAAGAACTGACCACAACGGAAATCGATTAACACGAGATAGTTTGATGGAATTGATTGAGCTGTGTCTTCAAATACACTTCAATGAGCAGATTCGAGGAACACCAATGGGATCACCGATTTCCAGCCTAATTGCCGAAGCAGTCATGCAACGTTTGGAATGGATCGCTATACCAATATTAAGGCCAAAGTTATGGACCCGCTCTGTGGACGCTACATTTGTGATCATGAAAAGAACTGAACTAAACAAATCGCATCGACTACTGAACGGTATATTCAAGGGAATTTAATTTATCAGAGAAACTGCAGTTGACGGCTGTCTGGCATTCCTGGACGTTCAAGCGAGACAAACAAGCGAAGGAAATTTAGAGACCAGTGTTTACAGGAAGAATACGCACACGGACCAAATCTTGAACTTCCACAGCAAACATCCAACCAGCCATAAACGCAGCTGTGTTAGAACCCTATTCAAAAGAGCAGCAACACATTGCATCACGCCGGAACTGAGAAGACAAGAAGAAGAATAGCTGTTCAAAGTGTTCTAGAAGAATGGATATCCAATAAGCTTCGTACTACGCAATGAGTTCAATCGTACCCAGCAAAGAAACGATGATGAAAACAGAGTTAGACGCGCTCTTCCGTGTGTGTAGAGTATATCAGAAATAGCACCTCGGGTTCTTCGTCCATTTGGAATAGAGGTCGCGTACAAACCCGCGCCAACATTACGCAATCACTTTAATACTATAAAATACAAAGTTGCAAAAGATGAACAATTGAATATTGTCTACAACATTACGTGCAGTGATTGCGAGAAGAACTACATCGGACAAACCGGTCCCAAGCTAAGCACAAGACTACATTAATACTGGTTAGCTGTACGAAGGCACGACCCAAGGTCACTGATTTCAATACATGTTGATCAATCCGAACAGCAATTCGATTTGGACAACGCGAAGATTTTAGCGAAAGAAAAGAACTGACGAGCGCAAGAATTCATCGAAGCGTGGCACTCAACAACGACATCTATTAACCAGCACCTCCAATTGGCTACAACCTATGGACCAATGAAAACTCGATGGACAAGAATGCAACACATGAATTCCACCAATCAACGGGAGTGATGGCGAACGGACAGAAGAACCAATGAATTCCAATTTTAAGTCATTTTGAAAGAAGTTTCGCTGATGATATCATCTAGCTTGATGACGAAACGTCCACAACAACTACATAAGCTCGGCGAACACCATCTGAACAACATGCTCATCCTGGGCTACGAATAGTTTCTTCTCTATTGCTACTCGATTAATCGCCCGAGGTCAAACTGTCCAACGCTAATCGCGTTTACCGGCGCGTCACACAACATAAGAGAATGTGGATTGGTCAAATGTGTTTATTATGCATCAGACAAATAATAAAACACGCCAATCTTATATAGGCCAATCAAACAAGCACAACACTTTCCTACAACAAGATTTGTATACAATTTAGCGTATTGCTCAGATCGGTTAGAAGTAATGCTATAAGCTTCCATTTCCAGCACTACTCTATTTTGGCACGCATCTTTTATAGCCTATGACAACCAAGACCAGCTCCTGGCCTTCACAGGTGGTCCTGTGTGACATGACAAATCTGCATGTAAACCCAGGGGAGTTGGCGACGTATGATGAATGGCTCCTAAAAAATGGTTTGCTTCTAATAGATGGAACTCGGAATTCCATGAAGAAGTCCACCCAGGCTTCTGTAGTCAACCTCGGGGAAAAATCCGGAGCCGAAGTCCCGTTATGTAGTCCGCAGGTTCCAAGGTTGTCACAGCCGGGGCGGCAGTGAAGATGAGCTCCCACTGTCTATAAAACGCTCCCGTATGGCGTGCGTCTCAAACAGCCTCTGACAACCGAAGCCCAGCTCCTGGCCTGAACGTGGCGGAACTGCTTCTACTGACAGGAGAAGGGACGAAGGCGGATGACTGGCGCCTCAAAACCAGTTTGCTCCGGGTAGATAGAGTCCGTCAGCCTGGGAGGGCAGTCCATCTAAGGGAAGGAAAACTTATTCCAAACCTCCGCTGCCTTGCGGCATACCCGATTGCGGGAAAGGCTTCCGGAGTGAACCCTGAGGAAAAATCCTTGCTGCCTTGCAGGTTGCACCTGGTCGTGCAAAGGATAGAGAGGCGTACTCGAACAATCGCCGAGGCACTTCAAAAGAGGCGCAAGAACCCTCAAAATGGTCACCGGCTCTCGTGAAGGAAAAAACCGCTGTCTTGCGGGTAGACTTTTGAGTCAAATGTTCCGGTTGGGGTCCCCTAAGCCAACCTCCTACTTCGGCCTTGGCAACCGGGTAGTATGTCGCCTTCAACAAGAACCATGGAACCCACATTTTTCTTTCATCATGTACCCTCCTCATGGTATACTTGTTGGCATATCGTCTGTAAAGACTTGTGTAATAATAATAATAATATATAATATGTAGTCCGCAGTTAAATCAAAACTAATCCTGGAAACTTCTGTGAGGACATTATTGTCCAAATGTATCAGCCTAGCTGTTCATTTGGTTGCAACTGTGTGGTGGATAGGGAGCAATTCCTGCATGGGCAACAGCAAGTTAATCATATTGAATTGCCCTGGAGGGTGTCTGGCCACTTAATCGTCAGACAATTAATCGTCAGACACTTGATCACCGACACTTAATCCCGAGACACTTAATCACCAGACATTTGATCCCCAGTTTGATAACTTCTGAAGCCGGAGAGTTTTGCAATTGATTTTAAGAACGTCAATTCTTCCGTTGTTGAGTATCGCTGAATTGCTCGAGATGTTTTGCCATGAAACGAAAAATGAGTGAACTAGGGATCAAAGCAGATTATGAGGCAGACGATGATTTGCGCCTCATGATGTAGTCGACACATT
Organism: Atriophallophorus winterbourni; assembly: GCA_013407085.1. NCBI lineage: Eukaryota > Metazoa > Platyhelminthes > Trematoda > Plagiorchiida > Microphallidae > Atriophallophorus > Atriophallophorus winterbourni. Next base: position 23,979 of record JACCGJ010008292.1, on the reverse strand, counting down.
TGAGATTTTAGCCGAATGTATGCCTCAAAGTGAGAGGATGAATGAACCGTTATGTTATTTTGAACATACCTTTGTTCTAGGTCGACGAATTAGAGGCAGAAGAGAAAACTGTGCACCAGCTATATTGCCACCGGAAACCTGGAATACGTATGAAGACGCAAATAGTGGTGTTGCCCGAGCGCATAATGTTGTAGAAGGCTGGCATCATGCTTTCGAGTCACTCTTTTCTTGCCAACATCCCACCATGTGGACATTTCTTACCGGTTTGCGAAAGGATTGCCGACATCACACGGCCTCTGTTCTTCAAGCAAGTGCTGGGATTCATATCAAACAGAAGAAGAAGAAGAAGTATGCTGAGATAAGCGCCAGGACATCACGAGCAATTCAGCGATACTCAAGCACGGAAAGATTGACGTTTGTAAAATCAATTGCATATCTCTCCTGCATAATAAATTCGTTCGAACGTATTCTGCATTCTTCAGAAGTTATCGAATTGGGGATTAAGTGTCTGAAGATTAAGTGACTGGTGATGAAGTGACTTGGGTGTTAAATGGCTGGGCATCAAATGTCTGGTGATTAAGTGTCTAGGGATTAATTGTCTGACGATTAAGTGTCAGTAAACCGACATGAAATACATGATGTTCATGGGGATATTGAACCAACTGAAGAGCAGACTGCATATTTTTCTTTCTACAGAACAAAAATGAAAACATCTATGGATCAATACCGAAGCTGAAAACATACAAGTGCTATCCATAATTCCTTTTCTCCCAAATCGGACTGTTTAGTCGGTTGAAACGGTTTGGACAACGAGATGAATATCCATGGCAGAAATCAACATGTTGAATTTGTTTGAATACGAGATTAAATAATTGGTTGTAACATTTTCCCATATATTCGTCTCCGGATTAAGCAAACTTTATTAAAGCGCATGCGGATCATAATCTTACTATCCCTGCCCGATGAGCGCAAACAGCATCAAACCGGTCGTGGGGTGTGTTGTGACCGGAAAGCATGCAAATGAATATTTTGGTCTATTAAAGATTATTTCCAGGATTGAAATTTCTAATAAATTCGTTCTGAAATATGTGTTCATTTATCACTGGTAAAAAATAAATATGAAAATGTCCGAGGAGTATAATTAAATTTAAGGATTCAAAATGTGGTATGAATGAATGGTTTGTGAAATACTGCGAAAGAAACATAAAATATAGTGAATTGAATTTACGGGAGCCAAACAATATAATCATTCAATTGATAATATTTTTACATTATGCTACTTACGAGTAACTAAACCAAAAACAAAAGTTCTTATCGTTATTAACCATCTTTACAGCGAATATAAAAACGAAATTGAGTTTGAATCAGTATTACTTCTTTGGTCCATGTGATGCAGTGGTTCGAATTTCCTTGTTTTCAAAATATCAGTCAGCCCTAACTGGACTTATCATCTAACGTGTTATTACGCAAAATGTCGCCAGATTCCCTCGGATTTAAGGTTCAAAGTTCAAGATTTATGGTTGATAAAGCAATTAACGTAACAATAAACACGGAATTATATTTACAAATTATATATATATATATATAATCAATGGGAACCAAATACTGGGATATTAATAGATGGGGGCAAAATTAGGATTAGCCCTCATGCAGTCGTCAAGTTTCGAGTTGAATATAGCTAAAAATTTTGAGTTTACCAAATTGGCAGGTAGGAAACTCCAAACAAAACAAACACGCGCCGAATAAAAATACATGCGGAAGTTCCATTTGGTGTGTGGTATTTCCAACTTGCAACTATAGCCACAGCTGTTGCTGGAAGTTCGAAAGTGGAATAACATGTCGAGGGGGTGGGAATCAGTAATCAATATTTTGTATCCGAGGATGATATTAGCTCACATTCTCCTTTGTGAAAGTGTCCTCAGGTCCAGTTGTTTGAGTCGCTCAACGTATAGCAATAGTAGAACACCATTGACAAGCTTTGTAATGACTTGTCAAGCTTAGAATCTTTGTAATAATAGCAGTCGATAAGTAAAATATCTTTTTGGAGCCATGGTGTCTAAGCTGCGTAGTTTAGAGCCCGGTGTATATAAGTGTTTATCACTTAAACGTCTTTATACAAAACCCAAATCTCGTTTAATAAATTAACTGAAATAACCAAGCTGTGCAAACGATACTCAATGGACCTCGTCGCTGTGACTGAAACCTGTTTTCAATCTTGTATGAATGAAAGCAAACTGTCGATCCCTAACATGATACTATTACGTAACGATCGCCCACGAAAAGGTGGTGGTGTGGATCTATAGTGTCACGAACGTCTTCAGTGCATGAAGATTCACGATCCCAGCCTCGAATCAGAAGGTACCCTCTGGTGTAGCCTTACACAGTAGTCACCGACAACTGCATCATTGGCATAATATATCGCCTTCCGTCTTTGGTGGATGCTTAAAACGACATTTTATTAGACGTTAGACACTACGCCGGAGAGATGCAAAGCTCCCAATTACTGGTCATGGGGGAATTCTTAGTCATTTTTCAAGAACAGTTCATCCTCTACACACACCTGATCTTAAATTCCGTGAGCTGATCGACATAATTCCACTTACAATGTTGATGGATCAAATCCTTTGAAACGTACTTTCCTAACAATTGCTATGACAGACTTCGTCAGAAATACTTGGCGAATACACAGGAAACATTTTCTTAGGGGCGTCAGTAAAACCACATTAAATGCAGCCTCAGAAACACAAGCTGAAGCATTGCCGTGCAAAGGTACTAAATACTCCGAAACGGGAGACGGTTCAAATAACCACAAAGTTTCGGCCATCAGGGGGTCGGACCAAAAGACAGCATCTATACGTCATCGCTATATACCAAAACCAGTATTAATTGTGCATAGAATAATGCGTAGTGTTTGTGAAACAAAATACTATGTTGTCCTCAGTTTAATGAAATCCATTAGTGCTTCCTGCTTACAAACACACACCTGGAAAATAAAATACCCAAACATATAATTCCGATCGAAATTACTTTACTCACTTACTTTAATTCACTTTGGAAGTACGTTGAGTGGTCATTGATTCAGGAAACAATGATGATGATAAGAATGATGATGATGATGATGGTGATGATGATAATGATGATGATGATGAGGAGGAGGATGATGAGGAAGATGATGATGATGATGATGATGGTAAGGATGATGAGGATGATGATGATGATGATGATGATGATGATGATGATGAAGATGATGATGATAATGGTGATGAATGATGATGATGATGATGATGAAGATGATGATGATAATGGTGATGATGATGATGATGATGATGATAATGATGATGACGATGTTGGTAATGATGATGATGATGGTGTTGGTGATGATGATGATGATGATGATGAATATGATGATGACTATGTTGATGATGATAATGACAATGAGGATGACGATTTGGATTATGATTATGCTGATGATGATGTGGTAGATGATGATGATGATGATGATAATTCAATTAAATTTAATGGTCTAAAAAGGTCATAGCTTCACAAAAACCAACGAATAATATCGAATTACGAATAGCATAGGTAGTAAATACGGGATCTGTTTGCTTAATGTGCAGTTCAGGAATCAGGTAAAAATCCAATACCTGAACCTAAAGTATTCCCTTCACTATCATACACGTACAGAATAAAAACATATACAACAGTGCAGGTTCGAAGCATTTATATCCGAAGAATCATCATTACTTCAAAAAGAGTTCCCACTTTGTATCCATCTCCTCCACCTTCTCATTTACACACGATATTTTATGTAATTTCAATTTGAAAAATAAACAATTTTTAATTTGTGTGTGGAAAATTTCGATAAAACACGAGGTGCTTCTGTATGAATCGGAATCAGCTTTTTCACGTGTTTGTCAACGCGAGAGAACATTCGAATGCTTTCATCCGTGACGCTTCTCGTCACGTGATATCGTGTGCATGCACATAGGTTCGCCAGAACCACGGAGCAAATTCAAACAAGATTTGAACGAACTTGAACACCCCTCTTTCAAAATCAAACCGAGAGAGAATTTCAAATAATTCGAATCGAACGTCAATCAGCTGATTCAAACATTCGAGCTGGAGCGTGCGTAAAAATCGATGGGAAATTCGAAATTTATATTGCATTCATCGAGTGACGAATGCGAGATTCCATGCTGATGTTGCAGATGCCTGAAAGTTATTGATAAAGCCTATGGCAAACAGCAATCTCTTGAAAATTACGGTTTAACTGATGCTCTTCCCAGAGATTCTGTCTCTTTGAAAATTCACTCAGACCATCTGTGTGACATCGAGAGCCCCTGATGCGCCGTCGAAAGCGTAGTGGTTGTCATTGAACGTCTCACAGAAAGCTTATGTCGTCTCAGATGCTATTTTTGGTTCATAGTTTTGTATTTAACCCCATTCAACTTGCGTTTCACCCTATGTGATTGAACAGGTTGGTCGTACCAACCTTATCCATCGATGGCATACACGAGAAACGTGTTTACCATTCTTCCACTGTTTCAACCGCATGCCTACCTGAAGAGTGCGAACAGTATGAAACACCGGTTGTGTGGTGTTTGTTGGAAATGCATGCAAATGAACATTTCTATTCCTAAACTTCTGTTACGATATCTGCTGTCCAATTGAAGCAATCCGCATCCGATTCAACATTCAACAATTTATGGCATCAAAAAGCTCGTAGCTGTACAACCCCACAGGATATTCGTATGAGGACAATAAATATATAAATACAAAATAAATTGAGGCATTAAGAAGATCGACAGTTTTGTAGTTATAAAAAATGTCATGTATTGTCGCGGTATGATGAAAAAATATTCGCTTGGAAAGAGGTCATGTTATACAAACGGGATATAGGGTGGAATTACTACGCATAAATATATCCAATTTGTTCCTGAAAATCCTTTCACTAGATGATTGGACAACATCTGACGGTGGGGAGTTCCGCAAGAAACAAACGCGCATCGAATAGAAGAACCGACGGCAGTTCCGGTTAGAATGTGGAATATCAAATGCCAGTGGGTGTGTATGTGTGGTATGGCTTGACCGGAGGCGAAATAGATGTCTCAGAGGGTGCATCTTTGAGTTCATTATTTTATAAGTTAGGATTAGATCAAATCGAACACGTCTGCGAAGCAGTGTATCCAAATTAAGATGCACAAATCGATTATCATATGGTAGGTTGCGGAGACAGCCAACCATTTTAGTTGTTCGGTGATAAATCTTCTCGAGCAGCTTGATGTCCTTTTGTAGCCACGGTGCCCAAGCTTGCACTGAGTAATCCATCACCGGGTTAATATACGTATTCATGAGCATGGAGAATGATTCACGGGAAAAATGTCCGAAATTACGCCGAAGCATAATTAGCATGTGACTAGCTCGGTTGTACACTGCTTCGCATTGCATGGTATTCTTAAAACTTCCTCTAATCCATACGTCTAGGCCCGTTTCCTTTGTAGACTATTCAAGTTGTTGCGATTTAACGTTGTAAGAAAATGGGAAATCTTTGCATATTTGCAACATTTTACACTTTCTGAATTTGAATGGAAGTCTGTTTCTCTCTGATCAGCTGTTCAATATATCCAAATCCCTCCGTAAGCGCAACCAGACTACGCTTGACGTGATTGGAATTCAAAGTTTAACATCATCCGCAAAGAGAACCATTTTTGCTGTGACAAGTTTCGGAAGGTCTTTGATGTAGACCAAACATAGTGCTATTATTTGCATGCCGATCCATCACAGATGTCAATTTTTTCAACGTTCACCTACGACTCCAATAAGTGCTGCTGAGGGTTGTGGGAAACTGCAAATGGATTTGGCCAGCGTGTCGAATTGGGCGGCCATGAATGACATGTCATTCAACATACAGAAATCTAAGATGCTCCATCTTGGCAAGAATGTTCCTTGGACATATCGATTTGGAACTGAAAACCTAACATGGAGCTCGTTAGAAAAAGATCTTGGAGTGTGGATTAGCGGTAACCTGAACAGCATATTGCACTGCCAGAATATATATCGACGGGTCAAAAACATTGTTAGGTATCCTTCGAAGAATATTTGGAAGATTCTCTCTGGTAACTTTACCAAGGATAGTAAATATCTCCCTTCGTCCTACGATGGAGTATGCGGTAGAGGTCAGGGCTGCTTGGCTACGGAAAGATATGGCTTTCTTCGATAAATTCTATCATAGAGCACCAAATTTAGTGATGGGTCTTCGCAATGTTCCGTACGTCGAATAACGAATAATATATATAATCATTGGGAACCAAACACTGGGATAATAACAGATGGGGGCGAAATTAGGATTAGCCCTCATGTAGTCGTCAAGTTTCGATTTGAATACGGCTAAATTTTTTAAGTTTACCAAATCGGCAGGTAGGAAACTCCAAACAAAACACACACACGCAGCGAACAAAAATATCTGCGACAGTTCCTTTTGGAGTATGGTATTTCCAACTTGCAACCATTTCAACGGCTGTTGCTGGAAGTTCGAAAGTGGAATAACATGGCCAGAGGTTGGGAAACAGTAATAAGTTTTTTAATGCTAGGATGAGATTAGCTCGCATTCTCCTTTGTGAAAGTGTCCTCAGGTCCAGTCGTTTGAGTCGCTCAACGTATAGCAATAGTAGAACACCATTGACAAGCTTTGTAATGTCTTGTCAAGCTTAGAATCTTTGTAATATTAGCAGTCGATAAGTAAAATATAGTTTTGGAGCCATGGTGTCTAAGCTGCGTAGTTTAGAGCCCGGTGTATATAGGTGTTTATCACTTAGACGTCTTTATACAAAACCCAAATTTCGTTTAATAAATTAGCTGAAATAACCAAGCTGTGCAGACGATACTCAATGGACCTCGTCGCTGTGACTGAAACCTGGTTTCAATCTTGTATGAATGAAAGCAAACTGTCGATCCCTAACATGATACTATTACGTAACGATCGCCCACGAAAAGGTGGTGGTGTGGATCTATAGTGTCACGAACGTCTTCAGTGCATGAGGATTCACGATTCCAGCCTCGAATCAGAAGATACCCTCTGGTGTAACCTTACACACTATTCACCGACAACTGCATCATTGGCATAATATATCGCCTTCCGTCTTTAATGGATGCTTAAAACGACATTTTATTAGACGTTAGACACTACGCCAGAGAGATGCGACGCTCCCAATTACTGGTCATGCGGGACTTTCTCGTCTTTTTGCCAGAACAGATCATCCACTACACACACCTGATCATAAATTTCGTGAGCTGATCGAAATACTTCCACTTACAATGTTGATGGATCAAATCCTTTGAAACGTACTTTCCTAACAATTGCTATGACAGACGTCGTCAGACATAATTGGCGAATACACAGGAAAATTTTTCTTAGGGGCGTCAGTAAAACCACATTAAATGCAGCCCAAGAAATATAGGCTGAAGCATTGCCATGTGCAAAGATACTGAATACTCCAACTCAGGAGACGGTTCAAATAACCACAAAGGTCCGGGCATCAGGGGGTCGGACCAATAGACAGCATCTATACGTAATCGCTATATACCAAAACCAGTATTAATTGTGTATACAACGATGCGTAGTGTTTGTCTAACAAAATACTATGTTGGCCTCAGTTTAATGAAATCCATTTGTGCTTTCGTCTTACACGCACATACCTGGAAAACTAATTACCCAAACATATAATTTCGATCGAAATTACTTTAGTTACTTTACTCACTTACTTTACTTCACTTTAAATGAACATTGAGCGGTCATTGATTCAGGAAACAATGATGATGATGATGATGATAAGAATGATGATGATGATGGGGGTGATAATTTAATTCAATTTATTGGTCTAAAAAGTATATAGCTTCACAACAGCCAACAAATAATATTGGAGTTATCTTAGGTAGCAGTTCACGAATCAGGTAAAAATCCAATACCTGAGTCACAAGTATTCGCTTCATTAACATACACGTACAGAATAAAACACATACAACAGTGCAGTTTTGAAACAATTATATCCGAAGAATCATCATTACTACAAAAACAGTTCCAACTTTGTATCTCTCTCTCCTCCTCATTTACACACGATATTTGATGTAATTTCAATTGAAATTTTTTTAATTTTTGTGTGGAAAATGTCGATTGATCAATGAGTGCTTATGTATAAATCAAAATCATATTTTTCACGTGTTTGTCAACGCGAGAGAACATTCGAATGCTTTCATCCGTGCCGTCGTCTCGTCACGTGATATCGTGTGCGTGCACACAGGTTCGCAAGAACCACGGAGCAAATTCAAACAAGATTTGAACACCCCTCTTTTAAAATCAAATTGGAAGAGGATTTCAAATAATTTGAATCGAATGTCAGACATATATTTAATGAGTGATTTCTTCCCAAAAACACAGAAACACCAATTTGATTCAAACTTAGGAGATACCTGAAACACTGACGCTCACGATATGAAGTCTGCTCAGCAATTCTTAGTAGCATTTGTTCTTTGGAATGTTTAACAGAACAGACATAGTTCTCGCTATAGTGTACAGACTATCAATGAGAGTTGATCACAATTTAGTCTTGAACAAGCTAAAGAAACACGGTGTTGTTGGAAGACTATACGAATTGCTAAGAGATTACCTCAGCAACAGACACATCCGAGTTCGTGTGGACGGCCTATTATCGAAGAACATCGATGTCACTAGCGGAGTTCCACAAGGCTCAGTGCTTGGACCAATACTGTTTCTAGTCTATATGAACGATATACCACTACTAAATGATAGTAAGATGGTTTTGTTTGCTGACGATATAAAAGTATGGAGGCAAATCAGAAATGCTGACGATTGTATCTTGCTGCAAAACGATTTTAGTGCTTTGTTCAACTGGTCATCTGAAAATAAACTCTCATTGAATATGCAAAAGTCGAAGATGATTCAGATTGGTCGTGACCTTGGCTTTTGCTATCCACACAAGTTCGGCGACATTAACCTGGAGTACACTGAAAAAGAAAAAAGACCTAGGTGTCTGGATTTGCGGCAGTTTGAAAAATGGTCTACAATGCGAAACCGTTTACAAAAGCGCGTCTCGGCTGCTCGGCATGCTACGGCGGATATTTGGACGTTTTTCCCCGGGGTGTTTTCCTCTCATGATGAATACATATATACACCCGGTTCTAGATTATGCCGCACAAGCCTGGACACCATGGCTCCAAAAAGACATCTTACTCCTGGATCGCATATACCGGAGAGCTTCTAAGCTTGTCATTGGTCTCGAAAATATGTCATTCGCCAGGCGACTCAGACAACTGTAAATGAGTACACTCGCACAAAGGAGAATGCGAGGTGATCTCATTCTCGCATACAAAATACTAACTACTGTTTCCCACCCCCTGGATATATTATTCCACCTTCGAACTTCCAGCAACAGTCGTGGCCATGGTTGCAAGTTGGAAATACCACATTCCGAACGGAACTGCCGCAGGTATTTTTATTCCGTACGTGTGTGCTTTGCTTGGCATTCCCTACCTTCCGATTTGGTAAGCTCAAACAGCTCATCTATATTCAAATCAAAACTTGACGATTATATGAGAGCTAATCCGAATTTTTCCACAAACTATTAATAAGCTATCATTGTCCCATTGAATTTGATTATATTTATACTTTTATATATACATTTGTACCTATATTTCCACTCTGTGGTTATTGTAAAGTGAATTGCTTTTTCAACCATAAATCTTGAATCTTGAAGATTTCAATCAAAAGCTTTTCGTCAAGGTCACATGATCTTGAATGTCCCATTGTCATTTTTGCTGCGAGAAATGGTGTCCGGTCACATCATCCCCAGTCACTTGATCCCCAGGGAAGGTATTTAAGATAAGATTTAAGATAAGAAGTTATTCAAATGTGTGCAGTGAATCTTGAATATTGTACAAGTAGCAAATGTCGAAGGACATTAATTTACATGGGTGATCGGTGATGGAAGCAAGATGGGGTTTGCTGATGGGACGTTCAAGGTTATACCTTCACTTTTCTACCAGTTATACACTATACATTTTCAATATGCTGAAGGCGTCACACCACCAGCAATTTACTGTCTTTCACAAAACAAAACAGCAATTACATATAATGAGTTGCGTCATGTGCTGCGAGATATGGCGCCGAATACAGCACCAGATGTCATTTTAACTGACTTTGAAAGTGCAGCTATGAATGCATTTCGCTCAAACTTTCCATCCGCAAGAGTGACTGGATGTTATTTTCATCTATGCCAAGCCATGCAACGAAAAATATGTGAACTAGGGATGAAAGCAGATTATGAGGGAGACGATGATTTACGCCTCATGATTAGATGCCTACCAGCGTTGGCTTTTGTGCCGTTGAATGATGTAGTCGACACATTTGAGATATTAGCCGAATCTTTGCCTCGAGGCCGACGAATTAGAGGTAGAAGAGAAAACTTTGCACCAGCTATATTTCCACCAGAAAACTGAAATAAGTATGAAGACGCAAATAGTGGTGTTGACCGAACGAATAATGCTGTAGAAGGCTGGTATCATGCATTACAGTCACTCTTTTCTTGCTAACATCCCACCACGTGGACACTTCTTAACGGTTTGCGGAAGGATTGCATTGGCCTAAGTTTTTCCAGCTAGTACTGGGGTTCATATCAAGCAGAAGAAGAAGTATGCTGAGATATGCGCCAGGACATCTCGAGCAATTCAGCGATACGGAAAGATTGAAGTTCTTAAAATCAATTGCATATCTCTCCTGCTTAATAGATTCACTTGAATGTATTCTGCATTCTTCAGAAGTTATCAAACTGGGGATTAAGTGATCGGGGATTAAATATTGATTAAATGTCTGGGAATCAAGTATCGAAGCTTTGATGTGTGACATCAAGTGTCTGATGATTAAGTGTCAGTAAACCGTGAGAAATTATAAGCGAATGTTGATGCCGGAGGAATAAATCATACTTGCCGAAACACGTGATGCTCATTACAGACGAGTGCAACTCACGAACATTCCACGCAGAACGCGGCGTTCGGCTCAACACAAGAGCAAAATGCACAAAACGATAGACGTCGACAATCACAAACCCCTCGCGAAATTGTATTTCGAGAGAATCGCATGACAACGGTTAGATGTACAACATTCTTTAGAGCATTCGAGCAGTCGCATGCAATACGTCAAAATGGGTGGAACGAGCCTTGCGTTGTAAGGTCTTGAAGTACAGAATAGGCTTCAGAGATGAATCAATTCGCAAACTATATGTGGGTGCAAGTATCTGAAATGAGGTTATTAGTTTCACAGCGAGTCTCCTGAGAAAATGTGTAGACGAAACATTAGACATTGCACAGGAAACGACATATGAGCCTGATTGCCTTGATGTGAAATATGAACCATTGTTACTACGGACTTGGGAATAATTAATAAAAACAGTCGATTTTCAGAAAACAAAAATGAGAATTTCGTTTGTCTATAGTAATTTGTACAACCTTATATTTTTTATCAATTTAATTAGTTAACTTAGACATTATCGTTTTGTTTTGATTGCCGATAACGCCATATTGATTTATCGATTTCTTGTTATCGTTATCACTCACATTTCACCGATTTTGTGTTCGTTAACTCAGTGAACGATGTTCACCTTTTGAATACCGTTCTCATACTAATTCAGTTATTACAATACACTCTTTGTCCACGCACGGTGTTCGTTCTTTTGTGGTTGTCTCGGGTCGAAATTGTATGTGGATATAACTGAAACTCACTCAGTCTCAGGATCCATTCTTCACTATCCACTACATGGTTTATCAATGAAAATTTGTTTTGGAGTGGTGTGAATATTTATTAGATTAGATTCAATCAATCCAATGATTAATCCATTCTATCCAAAGAAAAAAACTTACCCGAAAAGCTACACTAATGGAGCGTATACGATCGAACAACGGACTTGTCGCTTCAGTTGTGATATATTTCGTCACAAATACTACTCAATAACTCAACAGAAACAAATGAGTAATCGACAGTTTCAACGGTATCGATCGGTAGCAAATTATTAACTGAATCACAAGGAATCATCATTTTCCATTCCCGTTTGAAGTCTGCGTGATGTTTCACGAGTTTCATCTTGATGACATTCCGACTAATCACGTCTCCCAAACAACTGTTAATAGGAATATATTTTGCTACACAACACGACACGTTTGTGTGATTTTTACGGTAACCATGGTGATGCATTCTTCCAAAGTATTCGCACATTTTTTGTTTGATTCACTAGAAATATTTTTACCAATTTGACATGATTATGTTGATTGATGATTTTCTACCATCACACTTTCTGAGTTCTGAGTTTTTTAATCCTCATTTGTAGGTGATTCAAGTCTAATTATTTAAAAAGAAATCACGAGAGAATACATTGACGGTATGCGAACGGCTACCTTCAGACTTGTACGTACCTACATCAATGCGGTTTATACATAAGTAACACTTTCAATAATCAGTTCTACATAGACCATCCAATGCATCAGATAGCGAATCAGAAAAAACTGCTTTCAGTAATGGCATAGTCATTGTCAGTTTTTTAAACATAACATTTAAAGTGCTGTAGTCGTGCTGATAAAAGGGTGTGAATAAAGAAAGACCTATTTTACAAGATTCATGATTCAAGAATTTTTGGTTTAACAGACTAGTGTATCTACACATTCATTATTGTACACTTCTATTTATTCTATCTTTCACCAACATATGATTCAAAAGTTTGTCAGCGTCACGTGTATATTGATCGATCTTCGGGCCATTTGAATATTTCGAATCTGGTCGATGTCACTGTCCGGGCGGCGAAGATCGATAATTGTACACGTGATGCTGATTGAATTTTGAATCGTGTGTTGACGAAAGGTAGAATAAGTAGACGTGAACAATATTGAATGTGTAGAGACAGTATTCTGCTACAATGGTATGAAAAGCGTGTATCGGAACAACACCATATGATATTCATATAAGGACAAAATGATGGGATATCAATTTAGTGATAGCCTAGATCGACTAATTCTAGATTCACTGTGAATTGCGCCTTCTCATGGATAAAGCAATTTACCCAGAGTAATGTTTGCCCTCTGGAACGCAGTATTAAAGTTTCGTATGCCTAGGTGAAGAGAATTTATTCACGCTACGCACGAATGTCCGTAAGGGTATGGTATGATAAGGGAGTAATCCATCCGTTCTGTCGATTTTATATTCAAAGCCGTGGCTGACGATCGATTTTCACTCCGTAAATGCGTTGTAAACTGTTCTTTGATGGGTTTATGCGCGCGAAATGCGTCAACATATTAAAGAAATAAATTGGAAACTTACATGCGTTGCAACCTCTAGAAATTGCTATTCCTTGTAGGATATTCGATGCCATCTTGTACTCAAATATGTTCAACTTAGTCCTTCTTTTAAAGCTAATTGGTTTCTAAAATCGATCTTCGACATTTAAAATCACGATATTTATTAGTACCGCAATGTTTCGGTTGAAAATGTAACATCTAGGCAGTATGTCTAATCCTTTTTACTTTCTATTCATGAACTTTAAGTGCATGTCGTTATGTCTGTAGATCACTAAGATTTACTCCGTGCAATAATTGATCTTAATGCCCGGCACTTGTATTCACTACGTACAAAGATCTTTAGAATTATCACCAATGTCTTCTTAATATTTATGTTCAATGCTGCGGGTCTGAGCAAGAACAGATCATTAGTCGTTTGTACATGTTTAAATATTTGACACGGAATCACTGTGATCCTCTTGATAAGGTTTTCCTTATCAAGATTCACTCTCACGACAAAGCAGAGAATTTTAATAATACAACCTTGCTAATTTCCAGTAGAGTTCCAAAATATGACAGCGATCGTGCAAAGCACTATCGGATTAAATCATCGAAAGTTTGACTAAAATGTATAAGTAGAGTTTTGATTTATTCTAACTACACTTGATTGTCCATTAAATAAGTTTGAATCCATCACGTTCATATCGTTTTGTTTGTGAAACGTTGAGTATTACGTGTTCAATACAAATTATTTAATTCAATGTGTCAAAACAGCGATATTCAATGTTATATAGGGTTTTTACAAACAACGACGATGTTCAAATACGAATCACTAAGTGATTCCTGTCTCCCCATGATGACGGCAAACAGCCCGAAACCGGTAGTGGCGTGTATGGGATGGGGATGTGAGCACCATAATACATTGGTCTTTTATATGCGCCTTGAGCGCTTTGTGATTCTGTATTTGAACATCGTGGTTCTTTGTAAGAACTTGATATAACAGTCACATACAAGTTTAACTTTGTTAACCGCTTTTCCACTGTTTCAAGGCTCACTGAACCTGATCTTACTGTCTCCACCTGATGACGGCGAACAGTCAGAAACCCGTAGTTGTGTGTAAGGGATGAAGATGTGAGCAACACATCACTTTAGCTATTGACCTTATTTAGGAATATTGATCCTTGCGAATTCCGAACTAGAATCGCAATAACTCATAGATTATTCATCGTGAGTAAATCCGGTTTGAAAATCGCACCATATTTCACAAGCATTATCTTAATGACATTCCGCCTAGTCACGTTTCACTCACAACTGTAAGGAAAAAATGTTTCACACGATATCATGACACGCTTGTGTGATTTTTCATGCTACTCATGGTGAGACATTCATCAAAAATATTGACTTATTGATTGCTGAATCAACTGGAATTTAATTACTAATTTTAGATAATCAAGTTTATTGCCGATTTTATCAAGTTAAACAACTGAAGGTCATTTGTAGGTCGATGATGGCTGATTATTTGAAGTGAGAATATTGAAGAATCTTTGCGAATTATGCGAACGTCGAGATCTCAAAACCAAAGATTACAGCTTTTGTGCGAACGCATGAATGTGTACTCGCAAACTTTTGGATTTAGTTAGTTTGTCAGAGGTGACTGTTAATAAATAATTGAACTCGCCTTATCTTGCTCGTTAGGAATATACCCATTTCAACTTGAAAAGCAAAGTAAATCCTTGAAAGTCCAATTTTCCAATTTTTACCTACACATGCAGCATCGCTGGCCATTGAGAATGTCGGTTTTGTTGAAATACTGTTAAGTGGATTTAAAGTCTACTTTCATGAACGTTTTGCGCAGTATAACAAAATCCCTCATCCTGATAGGATGTGGTATTAAACGAACCTATTCAATGAAGCTGACTGTATAATCGGTATCATTCACCATTTGCAATGATCCCAAAACTCGTTCAATGATAAATTAATTGAATCTTTACACAAAATCTCAAACCGAAAGACTACTGAATTGCTGATCAAGGCGGGCGTCTGTATTCACGAAGTAAACACTCCATACAGTCGTTTCAATAAAAATTCAAGGAGCTTGTCAAACGAACAACCACACTGGACAGCAAACTCTTAGACCGGGTATTGACCGACCCTTAACCGCTGACCCTATTTTAACCATCCGCGGTAGAGACCATACAATACCAGGCTCCACAGAAAAAAGTGATAACGCAGTGCTTCATTGTGATAATGCACGAGTGCCAGAAAACAGTCTTTCGGGACATGAAATTTAAATCATCATATGTCCGTAACCGGGATATACACATTCGAAAATTTGATTGCATGGATCTTGGTTTATATTCTTATACATTCCGAAATTATGTCAATTTGAAAATTGAAGGAAACTTGAGTTATATACTACACAATTGCAACCACAATAACAATTTTTTTTCGGAGTGAAACCGAGAAATGGTCAGCTGAAAAGAGAGAGTCTAGGGCCGCTCATGAGAGGTTTGGCAGGGAAGCACCTTGGAAGCGATTCTTTACGATACGAAATCACGTCACGTCCCTTGAAAGAGAGGATCGCATGCAGTATCAATGGTGCTCGCTCACGAAAATGTAAAAGAATCTTAGGCTTCTCCAAGAGCTTTTCAGTGTGAAACCAGGAGCCTTCTGTGTGCAAAATGGGTTGCCGGGTTCTGATCAGACAATAACGAAAACTTCGCTTTGGGATTTAAAGCGAAGCGAATATTCGCTTCGCTTCGCCATGGCGAAGGGCAGTTAGGGCATTCCGAAAATTCGCTTCGCACTTCGCTTCGCTCCAAAAAAGTGACATTCGTTATTGTCTGGTTCTGATCAAGATACCGCCGATGCGCAGCAACATTTTACTCAATTGCAAAGAAATTGAGTTCCAAGGCGGTCAATAAGGTGGATGGGGAAGAAATCTCCACAATCTGGGGCTCGGCACTGATGCGAAAGTAAATAGTTTTTATTCACCTTATACCTACTAGGTAATTAGATTTTTGTTTTTCTTCAAAAATAGCCCCGATAGTGATGTACTTTTACGTATGTGGGTTGCTGTGTCAACTGACTTTGACCGTGTTCACTTATATTAGATTGACGTGGATACATACTAGGAGGAAAATCGACCACTGATCCTGGTCATTCCCACGAGACGTGACTCACTGTAGGCGTACTGTAAGCTGTTTAGCGGTAAGGTCAAATCAGTGGTGGGTTGACCGCTACTTAATCATGTTCCCTGTCGTGACTATCACCCTTGGTCTGACGAAGCTTCTGTGCCAGATGTGAAACGTTACCCAAAAACTGCTCTAACCGATCGTACTCAAATTTCTGTGCCTTATGAATACGCGATCGGTCCCAAACATATTCCAATCGATTTTACTCACTTGTTTTCAATCTTGAGCAAGAATTGAGTTTTATCGATACCGTCAAAATAGGATTTATTGAATTAACTGACTGTTCACGAATATAACGTTGGGCTGTAAAATCGTATCTTTAAGGAAAATAAATCCCCATTCTCAGGCAGAATTTCCCCTCCAGTCTTCGTAGGTGGCACACTCCTAGGACTGCTAATTCTCATGCACCTGTTTAATCTTAGCCTACATAAAGAAGAGATTTCACCGCAATGGAAAACAGTGTTGCTTGCTTGGCAGCCATTCAGATACGGCATATTTACTTCGGGTAATCTCTAAGGTAATGGAACACATCATGGTATTTGTTTCCGGAGCTAAATTCGTCATTCAGAGCGCACATCATTGAACTCCGCTCTGATTGGATAACACGCAGTACACACACTGCCCAATGAGAGATTCACCTGTGAATCACACGATCAAACAGCTGTAACCAATCACAACTCGGCATCGGATAAAAAGGGCACGACAACACCCATTGCGCTAGTACACCACCGAAATGATTTGCGATTGTGACAACGGCTACTCGCCACGAAAACGTGATGGTATTGAAGAAAAAATTACCAGCGCCACTGAAATGAAAATTTCAAGTATGAAAATCTTTTCGTTAGGGTAAGTCTGTTTACATGTTTACTATTTCTGATGATGAGCCACACTAAGCGGTCTGCATGCAGTCTGACTGTTGTTTTGTAATTCCTTATTGGGTCCATAACGATCAGCGGGTCAGTGGATCCCTTCGTGATTCCTAACAGAATAGGGTTATGGGCGGTCACTGATATTTCCAAATCGTCGCCTATAGTCATTTTACACACTCGTATCGTAAGAATCTGGTTTGAGCACCGATTCAGATTTAAAACGATTGATTATCATTTTTAGCTCGAACACCCTACACAAAAGTCGTTAATTTTGATGTAAATATTTTCATATTAACTATTGGTTTATATAGGAAATTAACTGACTCAAACGTTTGGAAACATCAAGATTCAAGATTTATGGTCTTGAAAGTCATTGACTTTTCAATCACCAAAGGTCAATTCAAGGCAATTCAAGGTTTTCCACGGTCTAAACAGTATAACGCCTAACAATAATCATACCTTGGTGAAAATTATAATGTACGTGTGTAAAACCAAATTATGCATTTAGATTAAACAGTATATAAGTAGTGAGGAAACGAATTATTCAATAAAACTCGTCTAATTTAGTTTCAACTCATGTAAGCTAGTGGGGTGAGCAACGGTAGAAGGTAAACTGTTACAGGTTATAACAGACACGGACAGAATACGAATAACTTCTAAACTTTAGGCAGCATATATATCCCCAGTGTCTTCTTGACGCACATATTTACAAATCTTTAAAGACACAGGAAGGTTATCATTGCCGAACTTCATATTTCCAAACCGTATGTCAGCCAAAACCTGACCGTTAAAGGCCATTATTCCATTTGGATTCCTTAATAAATATTATCGGCTTCTCAAAACATATATCAATACTCAACTGCCCACGCTTCAATGCTATTGTCATGTGCATCTAGATTTTTTCTGAGGTGTTAAATTAACGTGATCTAAATTGGATGGAGATCGAGTTTAATAGTGTGAATCAAATGTATTATGGTAAGAGATTAGGTTTAGTGAACCTCTAGTCACGTGTATTACAATTTATGTTTTGATAAAGTATTTTAAATTTTAAATTTCAAGCACGATAGAACTAGGTGAATCAAGAGCAGTAGTTCGTCCAAATGCTGTAGAAAATATCACAGAAATGGGCATATTAACAAGAAATTTTTAATGAAAAAAAGTTTGTTCAATATATAGACTGTGAATTTAATACTTCGCATGTTTAAAAAAACTTTTATAATCGCAGAGAGATAAGCAGGAGTGAAACGAACATAAACTTTGTTTTAATTTGCTAATTTCAAGGTCAATGATGTATCGAAGTGGCATAACCAGACACCACGTGGGTCCTCATGCGACTACAGTTGATGTAATTTGTAATTTCCGACAATAAAACGAAGCTGCCGTTTGCAACGAATTAAGTTCCGCGTAAAGCACATGCGAAAATAAAAAAATAGTCACCTGACGAATCATCGGATCTCTTATTATTATTATTGCGAAAATTTCTATGTGATGAAGAAAATTATTGGCAAACTTATATTCAGAATCTTATTTAAGGAGGCAAATTTTTTCATCACAAACAATCCATTTGGGTAGGTAGTGACAATATCCATCAATCAGATGGATAATAGACTTCGTTTTAAATATATTTGAGATTTAATTAATACCGCCACCACTTGAGGTTCCACATAACTCTAGTCACGTGTATTACAATTCGTGTTTTATGAATTCATTCCACACACGTTTTAAATTTCAAGCACGATAGAACTAGGTGAATCAAGAGCAGTAGTTCGTCCAAATGCTGTAGAAAATTTCACACAAATGGGCATTTTAAAGAAATTTATAACGAAAAAAGTTTGTTCAATATATATACTGTGAATTTAATACTTCGCGTGTTTGAAAAACTCCTATAATCGCAGAGAGATAAGCAGGCGTGAAACGATCATAAATTTTGTTTTAATTTGCTAATTTCAAGGTCAATGATGTATCGAAGTGGCATAACCAGACACCACGTGGGTCCTCATGCGACTACAGTTGATGTAATTTGTAATTTCCGACAATAAAACGAAGCTGCCGTATGCAACGAATTTAGTTTCGCGTAAAGCACATGCGAAAATAAAAAAATAGTCACCTGACGAATCATCGGATCTCTTATTATTATTATTGCAAAAATTTCTATGTGATGAAGAAAATTGTTGGCAAACTTATATTCAGAATCTTATTTAAGGAGGCCAATTTTTTCATCACAAAGAATCCATTTGGGTAGGAAGTGACGATATCCATCAATCAGATGGATAATAGACTTCGTTTTAAATATATTTGAGATTTAATTAATACCGCCACCACTTGAGGCTCCCATAACACAGTAGCTCTTCCACATTTGAAACGTGAATCAGGCTAGAATTCATTCCACACACGAAATAGTTAACCACTACTAGAACTATGGCGATTCCTTGTCAGATGCCGATACACAACGAATCGAAAACCTACCTGGAACCTACTCACGAGACGCAGAAAGCGTCAAAGCGGAATGAACTCTCATATGTTCGGGACAGAAATACCGTTATGATATGCCTTGTTACTCTGGTAGGGGATTTCTCGGGGGAAAAAACACATATGACTCCTCTGTCGAGCCAGCATCAATGAATTCAAGGATTCGCATGTTTTGATCAGTGATCGCGTGCGGTTTAACTGACAGCAGTTGGAGACCAAATGGCTTCACTAGTTCATTCCGTTAAGAGACTTTGGACCAACCGAATATTGAGATGAGACTGTGAGAAAATGTGAAATATCTCAATGAACTTCGAGAAATAAAACAACGCGAATTCGACAGGAGTTGATGAACCTGAATCAGGGCAAACCTGGGAAAATAGTCCCGTAGTCTACACCCAAATACAGGTGGAGATGCTGTGTGCCAAATGCACACGATTTGCATAGATCAAGATCAGCTTTAGTGGACCAAGTTGATGTGCGTACCCCAAAGCTTAAGGCAGCTCTAGCAGTGCAAAAGCGAAACCCCATTCGAATAGTGCATAGGTAGCTTGTTAAAATGTAGCGAAGTGCACGGCTTCGACTATTATTACACCCCTTGAAAAGCTCTCAGCGCGGATCGATTGATTCTTTAAGGGAACATGACAGGTACACAGCGAATTTCTGAGTATGGATGTGCAATCGTACAGTACTTATGGTAAATTGAATGGCCACCGGTAGTGAGCTGCATGCTGAAACATGCTGGACTCCCACTACCATCTTTAACCTCCATTTTCTTTCTCATATCTGTCTAGGCATCGGAACACTGACAGTCTCTGACTATACGGTACTTTGCCTGGATCAGGCTTGTGCTTTCATACATACATACAGCGAATTTCTCACTGTGACGATCAGTTTCACGAGAGAGTAACGTTTTCAAGCTGTGTTCCGGCTTACATAACAAGAGTATTAACTATCAATCAAGATCCATCAATTCCTTGACTAATTTCTTCAAGATTTCCTTCGATAGATTAGGGACAGTGTACATAAATAACGAATTCGTCTTTCTGTAAACAATGTCGAATATTTATTCAGGAGGGAGCATAATCTCACAATTTTATCTCCTGATTTAATGGGGAAAGAAATATGATTTAAATTAGAATTCTTGGAGTTGCATCCCAATGACCGCTTACTACAGCAATATAGAGCGCTCAGATCGCCATATCAAAATGTTTAGAACCCGAAAATCGTATTGATCAAGCAGCTACCACAAGAAAAAGGGAAAAGAAAAAGTGGTACATTTAAAATTAGAATTTTCAAATTAACAGAAATATTTTTCTACAAAAAGATTCCTCTTCAATATGCTCGAAACCGAGCTAATAGAAAAGAGCGAATAGGCAGTGACTACTGGCAAGAACGTATAATTTGAAACTGGCGATTATGAAAAATCGATTTTTATTAGATATCGATCAGCCGGTAGCTGGATGTGATTGTTTCTTAGACCAACTCTAAGCAAACATATCACATAGCTGTGCCTATCGTTTAAATGACCCTAAACGAAATGCGTAACTCAGTGTTTCATCGTTATTTCAGGTCCATCCTCATCAGCAAAAACGCCATTTTGTTTTACGCGTGCATCCTTCTCATTGGAGTATTGCATGAAAGAAAAGAGTTCGAACATTCAATGACCGAAGCGCCACTCAGGAAGTTTACAACAATCATCACCAGCGGTGTCCACAATGTGCAAACCGAACCACCAAAAGCGGCGAGTTTAAAAATCGTGGTTCTATCGAACGCATCTCGCTTTGACCGTCGTGATGTCATACGGTACACTTGGGCACACCCCTGCTGGTTGAAACTTGTTGGACCGTTTTACAGCATCACTTTCATCATTGGGACACCTGCAAACAGCAGCAACACAGTCTTACGTCAGGTAATTCAACAAGAACATAAAGAATATCAAGACATGGTACAATTGAATCTGACGGAGGAGGAGTTTAACTTCCCGTCGAAAATTGTGGCAGGGCTCGAATTGATCAAATCTTCCTCTTCCAATTACCGTTTCGCGTTGATTGTGACAGACGAGTTTCTTTTCAATCCGAAAAACATCACCCGGTTATTATCCAATGTCTCCGAGTTGCGGTACCCACGCTATTTCGCTGGATTTAACGCCCAACGGCCCAAGGACGTGAGTCAGATGACCGTCGATTCCTCATTGGTCAAGCACAATGATCCATTCTACCCGCCATTCATTCCGTCCAATCTCATGTTAATGTCTCGCCCAATGGCTGGACTCCTATTGGTCGAATTACGCAAGGTCGAATATGAGAGCTATGCAGACATTGGCCTAGCGCTACACCGATTGGCTATCAATAATACGGTTCACCTTGAAAACGTATGCCTTCGGGCGGATGATTGCAACAAATTCCAATTGAAGCAGAGCCTGTTTGTTCGCAATAATACCGATGGGATTTTGATGACGGCGTTGTGGAACAAAGTGATGATGGAAGATCATTGTTTAAGATAATCAGCCTAACAATCTGTTTGTATCGTGACAGAATTGTACAAATAACCCACAATTTCCCACAGAGTGTAAAAATATATTTATTATTTATCAGTGATGACGTTCCGATTTCTGAACCTCCTCTACGATATTACACGAAATCACATTTTCCCTAACAGACTACAGTGTGTCACGTCTCGTGGGAATGACCAGGATCGGTGGTCGATTTGCCTACTCGTGTGTATCACACGTCAATCTAATACAGGTGAACACGGTCAAGGTTGGTTGACACTGCAGCCCACATACGTAAAAGTACATAACTACCGAGGCTAATGTAAAGTTAATTTTGAAGGAAAAAATGTAATTAACTAGTAGGTATAAGGTGAATAACAACTATTTACCTTCGCATCAGTGCCGAGCGCCCGATTGTGGAGATTTCTGCCCCATCCACTTTATTGACCGCCAGTCGACCTGCCTTGGCAATTTGAGCGCCTCCGCATGTAGGCGTTCGCTATACGGTTTAATACCGCGTCTTAATATTTCCACATTGTCTACATCGACGCTGTGGCCCGTATCTAAGACGTGCTCCGCCAAGGCGGAATCACGAATAAGGGATTGATATTCCTGGACACGCTTTCGGTGTTCTTCGACTCTAGTGTGAATTTCCCCGAAATTCTGCCCTATTTAAACACCCGAACAGTCCTCACAGTTGATTCTGTAGACGTTGTTCGTTACACTAGATAACGGTGTCTTATCCTTGAGGTGCATCAGAACCGAACGGATAGTTTTCCCTTTCTTATAATTTACGCGTTTATCATGATCGTTTCACGCATAAGCTATGATCCTTATGAAGATAATCTTGAAATAATCTATAGATGCTATCCCTAATTCCCACCCACTGCATGCCAATCTCCATAAAAGCTGAGCTTCCTCGAGGATTCGATCAAAACACATCACACTGCCTTCGAGAACGCATTCAGTTAGAAGGCCTTCCATTCCACGTGCATGATGATACGGTTGTCAAAAGCGACTGCTGATTGAACAACCACGGTCTATTTTATCTCGTAGATATCATGTCTAAAGCTGAATGTAGCGACCAAATCGTCACTGGGGAATAGTTTCTGTCACGGAAACTAGTTGCCTGCTACAAGCCACGAGATTCTTATACCGGGAATGACGAGCGTTTACGAATCGATCCCAAATCAGAAAAATACGTCAATTTACGCTGTACTATATTGACAAAGACGATTAAAAAGCAAAATATAACAAACCTCAACGGTAATCGAATACAGGTTTCAATGCAAACCCAACGCGTCCAATAAACGGAAGTCAAACAGCTCAGTTGAGAGCACAAAAAATTACAGTTTTCCAATAACGGGTAAACACGGGTAACGGACAAATCAAAATGTGCGGAAGCCCAAGTGCAGCTAAACCAAGGAACAATGTTCGGGAAAGAAAAACTCTCACAGATTTAACATGTAGTTTAAATGTTATTTCTAATTTGGAGAACAAACAAAAAATATCACGGGAAATTATGACAGAAAAAACTGCATAAGGAACACGGGTGTAGGGTGGGAAACAAATTTCTCCATTTCGTTTGATCTTGCTGGACCGAAAGAGGAATTTTCAAGACATC